>MTQE01002217.1:4437540-4455310 GCA_014337955.1 Aspidoscelis marmoratus | reverse complement strand
GGCATTGCAAAGGAGCAGAGTGAGGTTCTGTGGAATGGTTGGTCTGCTTTTCCCGTGGTTGATCTGGATCTAGGTAATACAGATTAACTCAAGCAAGTGCAGAAAGGGCCTATAGCTCCATCCTTCACACAATAAGGTGCTAATATGAACAGGCTGTTGGGAGAGCTGTAAAGTTGGGGCTGCACTATAAATGGAGTGTTGGGAAATGGAAGATAATTGTTCTGACCTTGTAAACACACCACAAAGAGGGGGAAAGACCTTGGTTGTGTGTATTTCTTTTCTGGTTTAGAGAACTGCAACAGGTTTGGAGCTCTTATTTGGGTAACACGAGAGTGAGATTTGTGTCAACCTTTGGGATATTGATACTTTCCATGTGACACACAGCTGGTGTTTTATCATGGCTCTTAAGTAGTCAGCTATGGGTTATATAACTGATCCAGATGGAAGTTAAGAACACCACAGAGTAATAAAACTGCTGTAAAGTCAGGGGAAGAATGAGGCCAGGAGAGCTGTAATTTTATGTGAAATGCTAGCTAATCGTTTCTTTCTTTCTTGCTTGCTTGCTTGCTTCCTTGGTCTTGCTTTCAGGCTTACGACAGGAAATTAGAGTTAACCAAAAGCGAACAAGAAAGGCTTTTGATTCCTAGTTTGCAGCTGATTGTTCTGCCCTGTGGGTTTTGTTTTATGTCAGAAAATGGTTATAGGTTAGCACATCTGGGCATTTTCTGCACTGGGACTTATTCTGGGACCCAGCACGTAGATGGCAGGTCTCTATTCCGGGATATAATCCAAAATAAGACCCAGTGCAAAAAGGGCTTATGGTTGGTTTCTGTCAACTGTGAAAGTGAAATCAAGGCTCTATGAACATTTTAGAGAAAAGGCGCCTATTCACACTTAGGCTCGTAGCATACAATTAGGACAGCTCTGGGATAGGCCATTCGCTCTTGCGGGAGGCCATTTCCGGCCAGAAGCGTCCCAACCTGTCCCAGAGCTGACCTAATGGTGTCCAGGGTATAAAGCATGAAGTCGTTAAACCTGGATGTAACTGAGCTGTCTGCTAGGGAGACCATCCACATTACTTCCTGCCAGGCAGCTCAGGAGACCCAACCCCTGGGCTGTTGCCATTGGGTGCCACCGGCCACGTCGCTCTGTGATGTGCCAGCTAGCAGTCCAGTGCCAGGGGTGGGTTTGACCTGGCCTGGTGGAGTGTTGGGCCCCCCACTGCCTGGGTTGGGCCTGCGGCAGCCAACGACAACCTTCCTGTCGCCCAGGGGCGTGTGCAACCTCTCCCCCACACACTGCTCTCACCTCTCTGGACCGTCAGTCCTGTCTGGATCAGTCCCCATGCCGTCTACAGGGATCACTGGTGCTTTGTGCAGGTGCATGGGATTGCTCCCCGTAGCCGGCATGGGGACCAATTCAGACAGTACAGGTGGTCCAGAGATGTGAGTGTGATGTGGGAGGGGGGAAGGGAGGCCACTCTCCCCCCTGGGCAATGGAGGGTGCCGGGAAGGTCCCCACTGGTTGCCACCACTACAGGAGGCCAGGGTGGGCCCGATCCAGGCGGTGGAAGCCCTCAGCACCCCAACATGCCATTGGGCTGGTTTGAAGCCCTCCCTGTCATAAGACTGCCAGTAGCACCCAATGGCGGCAGCCAGGGGGCGGGACATCTGGCTCCTGCAGTGCCGGCACAGGCTGGTACACATGGGGGATGCGTTGAGCATTCACACTTTGGCTGGTGAGGGACGCTTTGAATTTGCTTCCCTCACCACCCAATGCGAATGGTTGACCTGTCCCCCGCGGGTACCAGCCTTGGAGCACTTTGGCCATCCAGCTGAAGTGTGAAAAGGCCCAAGGTGTTTCTAAAATGGGATTATGTGCCCAAGACAAATAAAGGCAAATAATAAAGCTTGTATTATATATACCTCCTGCCCTATACCTGAAGGTCACTAGAAAAACAGTATAAAAACAGGGACAGAACCCACATTGGGAAGGTAAGGTGTTTCCTCCGCCAAAGGCCATGGTTAAGAGGTATATCTTCACCAGACACCTGAATATATACAATGCCTTTCTTAAAGTTGCAGCATGTTGCTTGCAGGTCTGTTAGATTTATATGTATGGATTCATGGCTTGTGGCTCATGGCTAGTAATGGCTTAGGGCGGTGATGGCCAACCTATGACACGCGTGTCACAAGTGACACACCAAGCCCTTTTGGGTGACACACATGGCCACCCTGGCACCTGGGCGTGCACTGCTTGCTTGTTCTTGAAGTGTATGAAATACCAACTTTCAACTGAAGATTTAGCAACAAAAGTCACCAATGTAAAGAATTATTTGTTTTTGCTTTTAATAAAATACATATATCAAAAATACAACTTTTTTACTAGAGCGACAAATGTCACAATATTATGGATATTTCTAGAAGTGACACAGCACCCGAGTTAAGCTAGGTTTTCTTGCGAATATTGACACACCGAGCTCAAAAGGTTCGCCATCACTGGCTTAGGGTTATCATATTAAAAAAAGGCCATGAGTCCTGTACCTGTGAGCCAGTTTAGTCTAGTGGTTAGGGAGATGGACTCTTATCTGGGAATACCGGGTTAGATTCTGCCCTCCCCCATGAAGCCAGCTGGGTGACCTTGGGCTAGTCACAGCTGTCTTCTGAGCAATCACAGCCCCACCTACCACACAGGGTGTCTGTTGTGGGGAGAAGAACAGAAGGTTTGTCAGCTGCTTTGAGTCCCCTTAAATGGGTGAGAAAAGCAGGGTAGAAAAGCCAACTCCTCCTCCTCCTTCTTTAACAGGTATACAAATGATAAAATTTAAGCACTTGTTGTTTCTTTACAAGCAGTAGCTGCTTTAAACTTTAAATTGCTTTTAAAGTTACTACAAGAGTTATGCCTTCTTTTTTCACATCACAACCGTACTTGCTTACAGATCTTCCTGGGCCAGTTTCAACCCACCCACCCCAGCTTTTCTCAGTTTCTATAGGAACAACGATTGCCTCTTTTTCCCGCTACAGTAGTGAAACTGTGGGTAAAATAATGTTGCTAATGATTAACTGTTGTGAAGCAAAGATGGAGTTATTGCATGAGGTTGGATCTGGTCTTAAACTTCTAGGAGGAAACGACAGGCATGAATTCCATATGCGCTGGACTGGGAGAAACGTTTATGTTTAAGTTTCTTTTTTTTCATTTCTGTTGAGGTCTGTCTATCACAATGTACTGGAGTAGCGGTGTACATGAATGCAGTTTTTGACATTCGATTCAAATTGAATATTCAAATATCCAAATTGGTACGAATAAAGAAAAATGCATGCCTGGCACTCAAACTGATATGAATATATTTGTATCTATTTGTTAGCAAATATTCTATACGTATCCAATGATACAAATCTCGTATGCATCTGTACACTTCTGTATGCATTCCATTTTCATCCCATATGTACATATCCGTATGGTTGTGTATGGATATACACAAGATGTGTATGGATACATACAGTATGTGATGTGTACGTATCTGTACATGTATGAATGTCTGAATTATTCATACAAATAACTCAAAATATTAGTATTCATACGAGTACTAAAACATGAATATCTGGACATTTGATTCGTATATGAATGTCTGTCTGAATTGATCCAAATAATGAATATTTTGAATATTGTGCACATTTCTATACTGGAGTCTTTTTGTGCTTACGTTGTAAGTGCATGGAGGGGACACTCCGATGTGGAGTGCCTGAACTTCACAGAGCCATTTTCTTTTACCAGAAATGGCTCCTTGGTGCTAGAGCTTCCCCACGGCTCCGTGCCTCTACTACCAGTAGGGCTGGTTAAGCGTGCATGTTCCTCCTGCACTTCTTCCTGGTGAAAGAAGTTGAGGGAGAGTATGTGACCAGCACTGCTGGCACTATTATGCGCTGTGTCCCCAGGTTGGCCTGGGAATGGCACTGTGGCAGCATGCTGGTGCCGTCACAGGGCCCCTTCCCTTAGTGCGAGGTGTTCTGCCTTATGGAAAAACCATATTTTTAGGTGATAGGCTCGCACCCTGACATGGTGTTGGGACTGTGCTCATCTCTTATCTGGGAAGACCGGGTTTGATTCTGCCCTCCTCCATGAAGCCAGCTGGGTGACCTTATTTATTTATTTATTTATTTATTTATTTATTTATTTATTTATTTATTTATTTACATTTCTATCCCGCCCCATACCCGAAGGTCTCTGGGCGGGTGACAATCTTAAAACAGATTAAACAAAGTATACATTAAAAGACTTTAAAAAAGATTCAATAAATATAAAATGATACACAATATGTTTAAAATAATAGTGTCTGTACTGGGGGGAAACATAAGCAGCTCAGCCAAAGGCCAGAGTAAAGAGGTGCGTCTTCACCGCCTTCCTAAATATATATAAGGAAGGGGAAGGCTATTCCACAGTCGGGGGGCCATCACAGAGAATGCTCTCTCCCGGGTGCCCACCAACCTCACTATTGAAGGAGGTGGGACAACCAAGAGGGCCTCACCACTCGATCTTAAGGCACGGGCAGGTCGATATGGGAGAAGGCGTTCCTTTAGATATGGGCGAGTCACAGCTCTCTTCTGAGCTCTCACAGCCCCACCCACCTCACATGGTGTTCTGTTTTGGGGAGAAGAAGAGTCCCACAAAGTAAGAATGTTGCTGACACTTTTAGTACAGCTAGGGACAGCTTAAGTCACTTTAAAGTATAATAATTTTTTTTAATATATGAAAATATAGTATGGGGAAGAAAATTAAAAATGGCAAGCATGGAAGTCACAGTACAATATCCAGAAAGGTGTAACCTACTACCTTTTCAGCCAGAGCCATGGTTGAACAGCTACACTTTCACTAGCCATCAAAAAATACTCAATAGTAGTACTTGATGTCTCTCAGAAGGAAGGCCATTCTGCAACCTGGGTGCCATCACAGAGAAGGCCCTTCCAAGTGTGGTAGCAGTACCTCGGGGGGGGGGGACCCTAACAACTTAATTGGGCGTGATGCAGGTTTCTTATGAGACTTGTGTATCTCTTTCACTTCATCCGTTCAATGACCCTCTCAAATAGGTTAGGCTGAAGGTATGCTGGTCTGAGCGGCAGCGACTGACCCATAACTACCCACTCTACCTTTACGCTGCGTGAGAATTCCAGCTGCAGAGTGATGGATGAAGGATAAAAGATGTCAGATGATTTTAGCAGGAAATCAATCTACCAAAATAGTAGGTTTGGACTTTGGTCAGTGAGGTTAGGAGACTTGTACAAAGGGTATAAAGAGGCATATTAAAAGTGGACGGTCGAGGCAGTAATAAAGATGTATGGCTTGCTGTATGCTGTTTGGGCCAGATAGGCATTCAGAATCTGTCTTATATTGTTTAGTTGGAAGAATGGGTTTCCATATCACCTTAGGTAGGGTTCTATTGGAAGGATATATTCTATGAAGCCACAAGATGAGCACCAATCATAATATTAAATGGGTGGACTATATAGAGAGCATGTAGGCTGCTAGACTAAACAACAACAACAACAATATCAGGGGTTGGTCCCCAGTTATCTGAAGGAGTATCTTCTCCCATGTAGACCTGTCTGGGCATTTTGCTATCAAGGAGTGGTCCTTCTTTTTGTTCCTTCTTTTTCAGAGGTGAAAGGAGCACAGATATGCAAAAGGGCCTTTTCTGTGGTGGTCCCAGACTGTGGTACAGCCTCCCTCTAGAGGTTTGCCCAGGCAGTTACAATGTATGATTTTTAGTACCTGGTTAAAATGTACCTGTTTGCCTTTGGATGTTTAGCTCCCTCTAGGAGGGTTATGTTTTAAAGATGTTTTAGGAATATCATTTATTATTATTGATGTTGCGACCCTCTCTTGAGCCTCTTGGTGTATGCGGGTGCTCATTGGAGCCAACTGCTTCTTGCTTCCAGTTCTCAGGTGTCTTCTAATCAGGTGTCTCAATGTTTGAAGTCCTTGAAGTTTCCCATAAAGCATTCAGTGCCACTTTTGGATCACAGCCTCTGCCCACCACCACTTCCACCTTCCCCAGAGGTAATTAGCTCACAAAGAGGCACTTCCATTATTTGTTCAGCAAGCTGCTTTTGAAATTCCAATCGCCACCTCGTTTATCAGATCAGATGCTGATAAGGAAGTGAGCTCAGCCATTGCTTCCCCTTGCTATTAAGTGACACATTTCCCTCCCGCTTCAGCTTCCAAGAGCCGCACCTTTCCTTTAGGGCCTGGCTTTGTTCTTCCTGAAGGAATCTCCTTATCTGGCTTCATTCCAGGGGCTGGGCAAGAAGATGACAAAGGCGAGAGCCATGCAGTTAATTTGGAGCAAGCTTTTGATGGCGAAAGATGCAAACGACACAGACACAGAGGAAATGGCTCAGCCGCACTGAAGTTGTGATCTGAAGGTGGAGTTTTGCCCACATCCATGGTTAGCTATGTGGACTACACTGTGACATTTTGTAGTAGAAAGAGAGGTGGAGATAGAAGAGAGACTTAGACATAGGTCCTTTCAATACTGGGTCTAATTCCAGATTATCTCCCCAGATAGGGGCCGGCTATCCACACGTTGCTACAGACTTGGGTTGGCCCCGCTAAGGTCTAGTTGTGGTCTGTACTTGCATGTGGACAGCAGGCCTCTGTTTTAGGATATAATCCAGAATAAGGCTGAATGCAAAAGAGCAAAAAGATAGATACAGAATTTAGGCTGATTCTGCGCTTACCGGCTTCAGATCTGGATCAGCAGACCTCTAGTGAACAATTAGTGAACTTCTGGGGAAGAGCGTACCCACGTGGAGTAGCCTGTTACAGCCCCCCGAGCGTGCCTGCCTTCCCCAGACATTAACTAACCATTGATTAGGTGTGGCGCATGAAATTGTGCTCCACTTGTTAGCCAGTGTTACCCAGAGACTTACCTGATGCATCTGGGTCAGGAGCCTTCGCTCTGCTGCTGCTGCTGCTGCTCCGGGGTCGTTTGAGTGACCACAGATGAGACTGTGACTGCACATGCGCAGAGCGTCAGCATCTTCAAGGTGATGGCGCTAATGCACGTGCCGTCATGGAGGGCACCACAGCCAAAATGGTGGCATCCGGCAGAGGACAAGCCCTGAGATAGAATAAGATAAGTATCTGATCCTGGGGGGCGGGGGGACAGATGGCCAAAGTGGACTAGTGCTCCAAGTGTGAGCGCTAGTCAACATTGGTTAATCACGCTCCTTTCCCATCCAGCAGATGGGAAGGGAAGTGTGAAAATGCCGCTGGATTTATCAGACTTTTCATTCCAGATCATGGGAAAGTGAGTGCCAGATCATCACCATCTACACTGATGCCCCTGATTCAGTCCAAGCATCCAAAGGGGAGCTTCCCTATCCGCCAGTGGCTAGGAGAGAATGTGTGTGATTTTTGGTGTCACGCTATGGCATGCCGTTGGATAACAGCTCCCAGTAATTCCGGATCATGGAGGTGCGCTGTCTGCAAACCTTCGTGATCTGGATTACATCCCTTAGTCTGGTTGCAGACCTCATATATCAGGTCTGCAACAGATCTGGATTAAGGGCCTCTTAATCTGAATCTGGCTTTTCCAGGAGCTGGAATAATGGGGGTGATCTGCATTAATGTGGCCCAGGATCTTGCCCAGAGAACCTTTGATCTGGATTTAGAGGTTAGTGCAGAAAGAGGCACAGGGCAGTTCAACACGATGGGGGAATGAGTTTGCTCTTTTTAGGAAACATTCCACGCTTTGCCAAACCAATGCGTTTGATACTGGCCCATATCCCACTACTTTGTTGAACTGTCCCTTCTCCCAGTATTCCTTTCTTTATTATTTTAATCATTTTAGTTTTTATACCGTATTGTAGTTGGAAAGAGGATAAGAGACACCTCCTTATGTAGGCGCAGCCTACCAGTTTGGTACTCAGAGGAAATACGTAGGTTTCCAACTTCAGTAGCTGGGCTTTGTGTGGCATTTCTTGGCCAGGAATTAGATTGGCCCTGTTCATAGGTCTTCCTTTCCTTTGGAAAACCCTGCAACAGATTTGCATTGCTGAACTGCTGTTAAAAATGGTGGAAGCTGCAACATTCTCTCCTTCCCTGAGCTTCTAAAAAGAAAAGAGTACGACTGTACATCAGGATCTATCCATCTCTTTTTGTGCAAGAGGGCTGGGGGGAAAAAACCTTCCTTTGATATGAATTTATGAGCATAGTAATTGCGTATCTGGGAGGTAATTATGAGTTGATGAAAGCCTGTTGCTTTAGAGGAAGTTGCCAAATGATAAATGATTCTAACTTTGGAGTAGTAGAAGAAGAAGAGTTGGCTTTTCTACCCCACTTTTCTCACCCACTTAAGGGGACTCAAAGCGGCTTACAAAGCTTTTCTATTCTTCTCCCCACCACCAGACCCCTTGTGACGTAGGTGGGACTGTGAGAGCTCAGAAGAGAGCTGTGACTAGCCCAAGGTCACCCAGCTGGCTTCATAGGGGAGAGTGGAATCGAACCTGGTATTCCCAGATATGAGTCTGGCTCCTTAACCACTGGAACAAACTGGCTCACCCACTAAACCAAACTTTTTGTTCTGGGGGGATTAGATGCTTCAGTGGCAATTCTTCTCCCTGGACTGTTCGAACATTTAGGAGGATAATTCCATAGCAATACTGGATGGTAACGAAACAGAATTGCCCTACTACCTCTGTAATGAACAGCTACCAGCCTTCTCTACTTCTCCGCACATTAATGTGGATCAAGGAGGTCCCACAAGATGAAGCTAGATCCAGATTAAGAAGCCCTTAATCCAGATCTATTGTAGACCCGTTTAATCGGATTTGTAATCAGACTAAGGGCTTTGTTTTAGATCACAGGGAGCATGCAAATGGCATGCCCCTGTGTTCTGTAACTATGCCCCCCCCCCAAGTTTCTAAGACTAGATAGCCCTGGGGAGGCATAGGCTGGACATGATCTGATCAACACTTCCACAAGATACAGATCAATTTGGATATAATACAGGTGAGTGTAGAAAAGCCCCTGCTTACTATTAGATTCTTCCCCTGGCCTGTGTTTCACGAACTTATATTTAGGGCAAGGTTATTTTTGGGATTTTTTTTCCCTTCATGCCCTCCTGCCCGCCGGTAATACTTCATTTTGCAGGAGAAATTAGAAGCGTAGTAGGAAAGAACTTCATAGAACTTTGTCCTTGTGGAATTTCTGTGATTGTTCCTCAGTCAGCTGCTTTCTTCTTCTCGGGGGGGGGGGGACTTTTCCTACCAAAGGTTAAATGCCTCTTGAGGGCAGGAGGGAACAGGGGGAGGGAACAGGGGGAGGAAATCGCTCAGAAGCCCCTTCCCCATGCCTATCGGGTTACAAATGTAGTAAGACAATGTACTATATAGGTTTCTCTTGTTGGTATGAGTTGCCTGTTGGTGTGGCTGTAGCTCAGTGTTAAACTACCTGGAAAACAGTGTGATCCCTTTCCTTTCCATGGAGGTAGGCATTAGGGAACTGCTTCTGTATCTCTGCCAAAAAACTGCATAGACATATAGGCGCCCATGGAGGCCGCCCATGTAGTCAACCTGGAGCCAGCGGGGTACCCAAGAAACAAAGCAAGTTGCAAGAAATTGGGCAGTTTAGGACTTGTTCACACTTAGCTGCATGGAATGGTATGACAGTAGCACTCCACTGCAGTTTCCACACGCAGTCAAAGATCTGGATCTTCAAGATCCAGATCTTTGAGATGGGGTCCTCCTGGACAATCTTGGAGATGCCTGAAGACTCCATTGTAAACACCTTTAATCAAGTCCTCATGAAATCCAGATTTAAGGGCCTGAAGGACTCATTAAATCTGGATTTCCCCTGCCCTCGTGGGGACAGGGCCTTGCAAATGGAGCCTCCAATGGGGTCCAGGTGAGAACAGGGCCTTCCTAATTGGTACCTGCGTTCACATGGCAAAAGCTGGTGCAGTCTTTGCACACCTGGCTTTTACACACCCAGCAATTGTGCAGCCGCAGCTGCAGCACCCTGGTTCCTCACAGCTTCACACCTGGAAGTGGGTACGAATGCTCTCAACTGGGAGCAAATTAGCTGCTCCTAGTGAAGCTGTGGAGAAGTTCTTACTTCTCCACAGCTATGGAGGATCAAGGCAGCTGTGGGACCCTCTGGGACAGCATAGGCCCTGTGGTGTGTGTACACACTACCCAGGAGTTGCTGGAAGTGCTCCAGAAGAGTAGGTGTGAACAAGCCACTTGTGTGATACAGGAGAAGAACGAAGGTAGAGCTGAAGGATGGAGAGTTGTGCTTCATTCTTTTAAAAATCTTTTGTAAAGAGGGACCCTTGCTCACCGTACAGTATTGGTCTAGTGGTTAAGGAGCCGGACTCTTATCTGGGAATGCTGGGTTCGATTTCACCCTCCCCCATGAAGCCAGCTGGGTGACCTTGGGCTAGTCACAGCTCTCCTCTGAGCTTTCACAGCCCCACCTACCTCACAGGGTGTCTGTTGTGGGGAGAAGAATAGACAGCTTTGTCAGCCTCTCTGAGTCCCCTTAAATGGGTGAAAAAAGTGGGGTAGAAAAACCAACTCTCTCCTTCCTCCTCTTCTTCCTCTTCCTCCTCTTCCTCTTCTTCTTCAAGGAAAAGATTGGAGAGAAATTCCACATGGCAGCTTTGAGACGTGGGTGCCCGCCGCTTTATTCAGCTGAAGGTCAATCGGTAAATAATGTCCAGTGTATTTGCTACTGTTCCGCTTCTCCTGCCAGCCCCTTGCTGTAATAACCCCCACCTTGGAGAGATTCTGTTCAAAGAGCAGGAATTTCTTAAGTGTGAAGTAGTTTCTCTGGTCGGCTTTCATGACAGACTTCAGACTCTGGAATGTTTGGCAACGGAGCTGCTTGCTGGGGCAGGCCATGAGGTAGAGTCGGTCCCTTTTGCAGTGCTGGTGGCCGCAAGGTTTCTCTGCTGTGGATTCAGACCAGCTGTGCATATGATCCTGTGTTGTTAAACCCACCAAGCACACAAGGTATATCCATAACAGCCTGTTTGAACCGCTGAGCATTCGTATATGGGAATCTCATCAATCTTGTTTCCTGCAAAGGGCAGGGCGGACTTATTTTGTTTTGGGATTAGTTTTGTTTTAAAACTTTTATTCCCCTTCTGACCGTCTCCTTTTGCTGCTGCCCTGATGCCAAGTGATTGATGTTTCCAGAGTCATGCTGCGCTGCTGGACAGGATGTGAGTGGTAGAACTGTTTTATATTTCCCGTCACTGGGCAGACAAGAGATAGCAGCTGCATATCAATGAGAGAAGACAGTGCAGTTATGGCACATCTTGCACTCAAAGGTTTCTCTGAGTAGAAGCTCCTTTAGTTAGGAAAGTGGGTCAGATTCTTGACCTGAAAGCATGTACGCTTGGACCGAGCAAGATAAATTCAGTTACGGTGGCGAGAGGCTGCTACACTGAAATGGGCTTGACCTTTCCTCTGAGTGAGGGAAAAGGAAGGAAGGGACCCCAAAGAGTGATTTGTGTGCAAAAGTTAGGGCAGAATGAAACATGTGAGTTAGGTTGCCTATACACTAGGGGTGTGCACAAATGATTTTTATGGCATTGAATGTTAGATAATTCATATCTGTTTGAATAGATCCCCTTCAAATGTGAAAGAAGAAGAAGGAGAAGAAGAGTTGTTTTTTCTACCCCGCTTTCCTAACCCATTTAAGGGGACTCAAAGCAGCTGACAAAGCTTCTATTCTTCTCCCCACAACAGGTGGAGCTGCGAAAGCTCAGAGGAGAGCTGTGACTAGCCCAAGGTCACCTAGTCACCGCATGTTACCTTAAACGGCTTCCGCACTGGGGACCAGATCAGAGACCCTTGTGGAAGCCGCTACCATATTTCGGCACACAAGACCATTTTTTAAAACCAGATTTGCCATCGCAATCTGGATTAATCAGTCTCTTCCCCCTGGGTGCGTGCAGAAGCAGGATGCTTCTGCACACGGCCATGGGAAGAGACGGATTCCGGTGGCTGCCATGTTTGGAAGGACGGAAGTAGGACTGCCTCCTTCCAAAGCCCTTCCCTCGTGTGCTGGTTGCCGCCGGAAACACGGTGACTGGCAGCTCCATGCTCTAGTCCTGTGGCTCCAGGGGCGGCGTCACTGGTGCGTGAGCCGTAGGACAGATTGGAATGGGTGCTGGTGCCTCCGCACACACCCACTCCAATCTGTCTTCCCGAATCCATCCTCCCCGCATGTGTGTGGACGCGCAGATCCCTCCCGCTTTTCGGCAGTGTTTCAGTTTGGTCTAGTGCAGTGATGGCGAACCTTTTGAGCTCGGTGAGTCAAAATTCGCAAGAAAACCTAGCTTAACTCGGGTGCTGTGTCACATCTAGAAATATCCATGATTTTGTGACATTTGTGGCTCTAGTCAAAAAGTTACATTTTTGATATATGTATTTTATTAAAAGCAAAAACAAATAATTCTTTACATTTGCTAAATCTTCAATTGAAAGTTGGTATTTCGTACACTTCAAGAAGAAGCAAGAACCGCACGCCCAGGTGCCAGGATGACCATGTGTGTCACCCAAAAGGGCTTGGCGTGTCACCTGTGGCTGAGGAAAGAACATGACTCATCCCTTTGCTGATGGGCTCTCTCACTCTGAAAGTGGACTGAAGCTTGATTAAAATTTAGGTGCAAATGCAGCTCTAGGGAATTTCTAGTCTCCATTCCACCTAAAACTCCTGGATGTGCTGTTAATCCAGCCCTGCCAAATTAACATGTCCTGCTACTATTATACCCTTTGGAATTTCCACTTAAACTGGTGCTCCATGAAGGCTTGGTGATGGGTGTGCCAGCAGTTCAGAATGCCAGGCTGATGCAGTAACTGTGTCAAATGGCAGCTTCCTACTGTCTGACATTTAAAGAAGACCTTTGAACTTCCAGTAGGAAGATCTTCCAGCTCTCCTTTCGTCAAGGCGGCCAACCACACACTCACAAATGCTCACAATGAATCTCAGTTTATAAACACAGGACTTGGCGTCACTAGAAATCCTATCCTACTGTACCGGGAACATTTCCTCTTATAAAACAAAATCTTTTCTTAAGCCCAGTGACAGCTTTGCTTTCATTAGACGGAGCATTGGTGAGCACTTGCTTTTAAGGCGCTATATGTTATTTTAACTAAGAGCAGGAAATGTCTAAGCACAAAGTCAGGCAGAAAACCGATTTGGCAGTTAACCCAAGTTTTACTTCAGTTCCAAACCCAGGAAACAAAAAAGAAATAAAAAATAATAAAAAAAATCCCTTCTTTTCACTGGGAAACTGAAGACCAAACTAGCTGTCAGACTTGCAGCTGAGGCAAGTTTTGTTCCCATCATGAGAATGTGCGAGTAGCATCTGAATAGTATATCCCTTGCTGTGTAAACGATGTTCTGATCAGGCTAGCGTCATTGAGATGTTTATCCTCTGTGTCATGGTCAAAATCCATGCCCTGCATCCCCGGGTAGTTTATTCATTTCTTTTTATAAATTCACCCATGTTACTATTCCATCTAGGTTGGCTTTCAACTAGTGCATGAATCATTTATACCAGGACCATTTCATGATGAACCATAGAGGCTAGGGCCCTTTTCTGCATTTGCCCCTTGTGGTATTACTTGGAGGCATGGGCTGGATCAGTGCTAAGTGCACTCATAGCCCTGATCAGCCACACCTCCCCAAGGCTGCAAAGTTCATGCAAGCTTTACAGTTGCTCTCTGCATATACCTCCAAAGGCTTGGAGTCTTGGGTGGTGGTGGTTTCAGGGGTGTACCGCGGCGCATCACTGAAAACCATCTCCCAGTGGTTACCGATGATGGAGGCATGCCATCTGCACGCCTCCTATGATCCAGAACAAAGGCTTCAGTCCAGATGTTAACCTGATTAAGCAGGTCTACAACAGATCTGGATCAAGGGCCTCCTTCATTCAAATCTGGCTCCATCCAGTGCAGAAGGAGCCAGACCAGTAGGGCCAGGGCCTCCTTGATTCACATTAATGAGCGGATCAGGAGGCCTGTGATCTGCATTAAGGGGCTCCTTAATCTGGATCACCAATGAGTGCAAAAAGGGCCTAGGAGGACTGCCACTGAACCAAGCCGAGCTAAAAATTTGGGGATCTGGTAGTAGGCCAGACCAGAAGGAGTTCAGGTTTAATGATTCCTTTGGGCCAGTCCCCTCTTCTTTTCCATTCATACATGCAGTCTTCCCCATTGTGCCCTGGCCTCTTCCCCCTTCTTCCACCGCATGTGTGGCATTGCCCCATTGTCTCCCATCACATCCATGGGCATCTTCTCCTTCCTACCTCACCCAACCGGTGGCCCATGCTGGACAATAGGTCCATCTGGCCGGCCATGAGCACCTCCATTCTGAGATCTTGCAGGAACTGGAGCTGTGTGTGGCTTACTGGGAGGACCCATAGTCCTCCACTTCCAGAAGACCTGGTAGACCATGACACCATCTTGCAAAAGGGCAGTGGAGAAGGCCGCTCTGAGACCTTTGGGCATGGAGTAGGACAGAATACTTAAAAATAAAATAAACTGTTGGAGAACTGTGTGGTTGGTGGCTGTGGCCTGGTACAGACCACCAGATGCAGTGGTGGGCATGCTGAGGTGTGATGGGGACATGACAGGAGAGGGAATAGGCCATGTATACAAGGGGAGTTTGCAGGCCCATTCACTGAACTGGCAACTGGTTTGTGTTTGGGAAGCAACTGTTTGCCCTATGGCTGATCTGAGATTTTTTTCCCATTGAACTAGACAATTTGTATTGGTACACATCCCTCCTTCAACCCCAAATTATTATTCAGTAACTATCCAGTGGCAAACTGTAGTTTAGATGTGACATTAAGCAGGCGATAGGAGAGTGTTTGAGGCCACAATGGGTTATATCTTTCCAGTCCCTTTTGTGTAATTTCTTAAATATTGGATGTTTCTGACAGTGAGCAAAGTGTTTGTGCTATGTCTGTTAAACCAGAAGAATTTTGTTTGTACTTCTGAAACTGTTATCCTCAGACTTTACTTAGCTTCTTCAGACATTGGCATTTGAACAGAGGCTTGCAAAATCTTCCTTCCTTCCTTCCTTCCTTCCTTCCTTCCTTCCTTCCTTCCTTCCTTCCTTCCTTCCTTCCTTCCTTTGGAGAGGAAGTGCAGTTTTGAGATTGAACAAATGCTTTGTAGACACATGATCTGAGCTTTTGTTTTTTTATCTCTAGGAAAGTCTAAAGGGGAAAAAATGGAAATCCAGAATAGCATAGCATAGTAGCTAAATGGCTCCAGTGGCTGGATAGTACAGTGGTTAAGCTTGCCGTTTGCCAGTTCTCCTTCTCCTTCTTCTCCTTCTCCTTCTTCTCCTTCTCCTGGATAAATGTCCTCTTCTCTAAGCCCCAATCTAAGGCAGCAGTTCTTAACCTTTACGTAACTTTTGTTACCACTGACCACCACCATCCCACTTTCCATACCTCACTCACCCCCTACCTTGTGTCCCCTAATCACCCAACACTGGCACTGGGCTGCCATGGACCCCCTTCAGAGACCTCCTGGGGTTCCTGGACCCCTAGTTAAGAACTGCTGATCTAAGGTATATTTTCAATTACAAGGTAGTAGGCCATTAAGAGCCCATCTATCAAAAACTGAAACTGAACCATACTGGGAAGACATTCCCATTGACAGATAGGCCTGAGAGCAGACCACTGTGATGTCCCAGAGCAGGAACCAGTTAACATTACAGAAGCAGACATTCAACAATGGGTCAAACCTATGAAGAACTGGACAGCACCAGACCCAGACATGATCCACCCATATTGGTTAAAGGAACTAACAAACACTGCATGAATGCTTAACAGCACAAATGAATCATTGACTATCAGATGGGTCCCTCCTGATTGGCTAACAAAGGGCATGATGGTATTGATCATCAAAGGTCCACCAAAGGGAACAGCACCATCCAATTACTGCCCAATATCCTGCCTTTGCACAATATGGAAACTCCTGCCATAAATCATAGCTATCAAGCTGAGTAAACATGCATGTCAATACACGATCACAGCTCAGAGGGGGATTGGAAATAACACCAGAAAACCAAAGTACCCCCTGCAAAATGCAGGAAAATCAACCTGAGAGTAGCATGGACTGCCACATTTATGGATCCTCAAATGCTTGGCACTGTACAGATTTATTCGGACACTTAAGAGCCTTTATCAAGAACTCAGTAGATAAGTGGAGGGCAATACTGGAAGCCAGTTCTAAGCTCCTTTCTGCCTTTATTTGGGATCAGTGCTGTCTGCACAAACAATTGTTGCTCCAGGTCTGTCCACGCCACAGCCTTGAAGCTCACAAGAGTTCCTTGCCTTAGGCCTCTGGGGGCGGGTGTTGTTTGGCGGTGTGCTATGGAGCATCACTGAAATGCACCCCCTGGTAGTCCCAAACATGGGAGGTATGTCTTCTGTGTGCTTCCTGTGTTCTGGATCAAGGCCACTGCTACACTGGTAGATCTGATTAAGGGTGTTTTTCCACTGTCACTAGAAGTACCCATTAAGTACCCATTAATGGGTACAAAAATGCCATTATGTACCCATTAATGGGTACTTAATGGGTACTTTTAGTGACAGTGGGAAAACACCCTAAAAGAGTCTACCATTGATCCAGATTAATCTCGTGTAGACAGAGTGGACCAGCAGGGTTATGTGGTGTCATAGATCTGGATTAACATGCAGATCTATACAGGGAGAGAAGGACTAAGACAACCACATAGGTGCAGAAACATTCTCGTCGGTGTTTGGAAGGGTGAGCAGGGCTTTGGACACTGGTTGGAGACCTTCCCATTGACTACAGAATGCAGTCCGGGAAAGGGCATTGTGTGGATGGAGCTTGAGAAAACAGATTGTGCTGCGAAGCAGGGAATTTCTTCAATATATTTTCTGCAATATAGTTAGGTGTCAGCATTGAGCCATTTACTGCAAGTATTCTAGGAGTGCCATCCGGATGGAGTTTATCTTCCCAGAGTTTGAGGTAGAATGTATTCCTTTTAACATCCTGCCATGGGAATGATGTTTTTTGGCTTGTTAGCTGGTGCTCCATAATCAGAACCAACTTCCTATTCCCTCTTCATTGTGAAAAACGATGATCAGAGCCAAAACTTGTAAATCAGGAGAACCTTTTGAACTCTGGATGGGCTGAAGTCACATCTTGCGAAGCAGCTTGATTCCCAGTGCTTTGCAAGACTGAACAAGTTCACAGAGAGAAGGGCGTCTGTCAGTTTCTGCCTCCCCCTCTGTGCTTCTCCTAAAGAAAGACAAGCACGCCTTTATCTTAACAATGATCAGGAAGGAATTGGAGCTGCATACAAAACCAGCCACTAGGATGAATGGATACTGCTGTGAGAAGGAGAAACTATTGCATTTTCATCTCTGTTAGTATATAGTGGCCTAAAATTTGGGTATTTTTCTGCTCTAGGCCATGTTCATGTCACATCTGTAACCCACCTTTTCTAGCTTAGAAAGCAAGAGGGGCAGACCGGTGCGTGAACAATCTCACCTTCTACTGGTTAGGGAGCCGGACTCTTATCTGGGAATACCTGGTTCGATTCTGCCCTTCCCCATGAAGCCAGCTGGGTGACCTTGGGCTAGTCACAGCTCTCTTCTGAGCTCTCACAGCCTCACCCACCTCACAGGGTGTTTGTCTGGTGCGGGGAGAAGAATAGAAAAGCGTCAGCCGCTTTGAGTCCCCTTAAATGGGTGAGAAAAGCGGGGTAGAAA
>MTQE01002217.1:4352643-4368455 GCA_014337955.1 Aspidoscelis marmoratus | reverse complement strand
GCTTTGAGTCCCCTTAAATGTTTCAAATGTTACTCTTCCTTTTGGTTTCTTCTCTAAGCCATAATGCCTTCCATTGCTAGTAGATAATGGACTGTTTTATTTTTCAGCATCACACAACAGGCATCAATTGTGAGAGATGCCTCCCAGGATATTATAAATCACCTGATCATCCAGTAGATTCCCCATATATTTGCTATCGTGAGTATCCTGTCTCTTGTATCTTATAGTCCAAATGCCCAGGGTTATGGAAACATGATAGCTTTTGTCTCCCCCTCCACTTATAACCCAGCTTAAGGATAGTACCTTTGGGCCCCCATATCCACGGGGAATAGGTTCCAGGTCCTACTGCAGTTGCAGAAAACCGTGGATATTTGAAACACTGGGAAATTGCGCTCATTTCCCCATGATTTCTGGGAAACGCACTTGATTACCTGTGATTCTTGGGAAATTGCATGTGATTTCTTAGAAATTATGGGAAATTGTGCATGATTTCATGCTGTTTCTCACTGTCCTAGAAATCTAGGAAGCTTCAGGGAGGCCTAATGGTGTGTGTGTGTGTGTGTGTGTGTGTGTGTAGTTGGTTTTTCTAAATTTGTTCAGTGAAGGATCAATTAATGTTATATGACTTAGATGTTATACAGATTTAGAAGGAGTAGGAGTCCAGGAGAATGAGCATATGCATCTCATTAATTTCTCCAATATCTGGAGTCCAGAGGAATTGATCTTTTTTATGTGTCCTTAGACACAGTGGGCAGTAATGAAATATGGGAACCAGCATCCAAATAAGAGGAACTTTTCCAAGTTCTGCTGTGATCAAATGAATAGTGCCTTCATCCCCCAAATACTGCTTAACACAAGCCACAGACTTTTATAAAGTTCAGGATGCTGGTATAGATATCAGAGAAGAAGGTCATATATCCACCTGTAGTAGCAGTGTAAGGTAGTATGAAGATTTTGGGGGAAAACTGGAACAGAAATAAACATGATCTTAAGTGTTAGTATTATTTGGACCAAGCAAATATGTGAGCCGGTTTGGTCTAGTGGTTTGGGAGCTGGACATTTATCTGGGAATACCGGATTCGATTCCACCCTCCCCCATGAAGCCAGCTGGGTGACCTTGGGCTAGTCACAGTTCTGTTCTGAGCTCTCACGGCCCCAGCTACCTCACAGGGTGCTCTGTTGTGGGGAGAATAATAGAAGCTTTGTCAGCCGCTTTGAGTCCCCTTAAATGAGTGAGAAAAGCGGGGTAGAAAAGCCGCCTCCTCCTCCTCCTTCTTCCACAAATGTGATACCCCAAGTATAACAAAAGAAAATCAGGCATTGAAGGCTATAATAGTTGAGAAGTGGAAAACCCCTAATGAGAAAAAATTGAAGGAATGGCACAACTATATTGGAGATGAAATGTTGATTTGAAGAGATTAAAACATATAACACACCCTCAAGTCAAGATTGGAGTAGAGTCAAGACTTATTTGGATTATTTGGATAATCTGGAATAAAGCATGGATAATGTAGCATAAAATGTGTTTGGTCTAGTGGTTGGGGAGCTGGACTCTTATCTGGGAATACTGGGTTCGATTCCGCCCTCCCCCATGAAGCCAACTGGGTGACCTTGGGCTAGTCACAGCTCTCTTCTGACACAGCCCCACCAACCTCACAGGGTGTCTGTTGTGGGGAGAAGAAGCTTTGTCAGCCGCTTTGAGTCCCCTTAAATGGGTGAGAAAAGCAGTGTAGAAAAGCCAACTCTTCTTCTTCTTCTCTGGATTATCTAAATAATGCTTAGTGAGTAAGTGCTGTCTGGATTAAGCTTTATTTGAGACAGAAAGCGGGAAACCCAAAACTCCAGGGTTTCTTAAACAGTCTCTGAGATGGAAGAACAATTCGTAAGAATTTTCAAAGACTGGATGTCCAGGAACCATGGAGAGAAGGAGGATAAAGAGAAATAAGCTATTATATAATAGTATATTGTATTGGAATATAGGTTTTGTATTTGTATTTATAAAATGAATAAAATAAGTAAAGAGGAAAACTATTTCCCTTTTAGGTTGCAACTGTGACTCGGAATTCACTGATGGTACCTGTGAGGATTACACCGGCCGTTGCTTTTGCAAGCCGAATTTCACGGGGGAGCGTTGTGACTCTTGTGCAGATGGTTATGTGGAATTCCCACACTGCTATCGTATGTATTCTTGCACAGATGTGGCTCATATCTGCTTGTGGTTGTGGAACAAAACACTGTTAGTTCCCCAAAGTCTATTTTTTGCACCCTTGTTTATTTATATTTGGCTTAGAAATGGCTCTGCTGGGTTTTTCTCTCTTGTTTTTAACCACGGAATTAAGGCATACGTTGGTTTTCTCTTTATGTAGCTGTTCCAGTTTTCTCCTATAATGACACCGGAGAACAAATCCTCCCAGCAGGACAGATAATAAGTAAGCTCCGAGTTTTACCCTTGCTTTAAAAGCATGTGCTTCCTATTACTTTGGTGCCACATGAACATCTAACATGGAGAATTTCCCGCCCTGTTTCTCACACTTCTTTCTCTCTACTAACCATTCTTCCAGACTGTGACTGTAATGTGGCAGGGACAAGAGGGAATGCTTGTCGAAAAGATGCCCAAGCCGGCATGTGCTTGTGTAAACCCAACTTCCAAGGGATCCAATGTGACCAGTGTGTGCCTGGTTTCTACGGACCAAGTTGCCAGCGTGAGTATATGAAGAGATTCCATTGTTGTTAAACAGTGGCACCATCCAGATGGGTGGGTGGGGGAGGGGGGGATTACAGCACCATGATGGTGCCGCTGTGGTGGGGTTGTCTCATGTATCTGAGGAAATCCCACCAAAGCCCTGCTGTTTCCCTCCTAAAAAGTGTTAGAAATTATTGCAATAGTGTATCTTACTTAACTTTCTGGATGGAGCTGCCATTGTAGCTTCATCTACCATGCATGCATGCAGAATAAAACAGGTGTACATGCATGCATGCATGGAGGTACGAATGTGCACATCTGGGATTTGGAACATGCAGACAGCACCAGCCATAGTACCATCTAGCTAGGAGGTGGCCACTGTGGAGGGAGGATTTCTTGCATCATTGCCTCTAATATTGTTTTTGATGTATATTGCTTGTGATCTGTTGTTTTAAAACTTGTTACCCACCCTGAGGCCTACGGGTTTAGGGCGAGATAGAAATATAAATAATAAATAAATAACAAGATATCCAACTGCCTTTTGAAGGCTGCCAGTTTTGGGAGTGCTGCACACTGACAGGTCCCTCTAGAACAGTGATGGCGAACCTTTTGAGCTCGGTGTGTCAAAATTGACAAGAAAACCTAGGTTAACTCGGGTGCTGTGTCACATCTAGAAATATCCATAATTTTGTGATATTTGTAGCTCTAGTAAAAAAGTTATATTTTTGATATAAGTGTTTTATTAAAAGCAAAAACAAATAATTCTTTACATTAGTGACTTTTGTTGCTGAATTTCGTTTGCTAAATCTTCAATTGAAAGTTAGTATTTCATACACTTCAAGAACAAGCAAGCACTACACGCCCAGGTGCCAGGGTGACTAGGTGTGTCACCCAAAAGGGCTTGGCGTGTCACCTGTGACACGGGTGTCATAGGTTGGCCATCACTGCTCTAGAACAGTAGTTCTCAACCTGTGGGTTGTGACCCTTTGGGGGTCAATCTGTTCTTTCACAGGGGTCATTATGAAATAGCAATGAAAATAATTTTATGATTAGGGGTTAGGGTTAGGTTGGGGGTCACCACAACATGAGGAACTGTATTAGGGTGTCGCGGCAATAGGAAGGTTGAGAACCACTACTCTAGACACTTAAGAGAGTAATGTGTGGAGTCTCTGGAGAAATTGTATGATTGTAAATGTCAGACACACGGGACAGGTTAAACTTCAGTGGTTTTGTATATGGCATGAAGACCAAACTAGACTTCTCTTTTCATTTTTTTTCTCCTCAACCCCAACCCAAAGCTTGTCAGTGTTCTGGTCCTGGCTACCACGATGGGCCTTGTGATAGTGAGACAGGCCAATGTCTGTGTCGGACTGGTTTCGAAGGCTTCATGTGTGATAGGTGTGCTCCAGGCTACTTCAACTACCCGCTGTGTCAACGTGAGTTCTCCAGAACAAAAATGTTCCTATGTGGGTTTGTTTGGGGATTTTTTGCCAATGTGTATTGTGCAGTGGAGTGCATTTTCTCCATCTTGTTGATGTAGATAAGGGTGCTCAACATCTGCATTTGGTGAGTTGTTGTGCTGCACTGGCCCTGAAGATCATGTGATCTTCAGAGCTAACCTTCACATTTTCCAGTTTGGACTTTTGGTTAGTCACCTGGTTCAATTTTGCACTCCCCCACAATGCTAACTGGGTGACCTTGGGCTAGTCACAGCTCTCGCTCTGAGCTGTCACAGCCCCACCTACCCCACAGGGTGTCTGCTGTGGGGAGAAGAATACAAAGCTTTGCCAGCCGCTTTGATTCCCTTTAAAAGGCGAGAAAAGCAGGGTATAAAAACCAATTATTATTCTCCTTCTCCTTTCCTTCTCCTCCGTCTATGGCCAGGAGCTAAAGTTACCAGCCCCTGGAACCCTGGGGGATACATTTCAGTTTGATGCAATGCCGAAATGCAAACATAGCCAGAAAGCAAATTGTTTCCTAAACTGCATCTGAACACAATAAAGCAAAAACAAAAACGCTCAGATGGGGACTTAGTGATGGCAGAGTGTGGATGCTTGTGTTCCCATTCCACCTCTAATCCATAGTAAAGGCTAGAAAATGGAAGTGCCTTTTCTGACCTTCCATGTAGATTAAGACTCTAATGTGAGGACACTATCACCGCTAAGCTGCTTTTGTGAAACTTTTTTTAAAAACTGTGAGCAGATGTAGCCTTAGTTTGGAAGCATAAGAGGTTCACTGTAATGTTAGATTCACAGTTGCAGGATGAGTAGCTATATAAAATATCCTTTTGTGGATTCTAGTAGATTTATAGTTAGTACATCATCTACATTCTGAGCCTCCCTTCTTCATGGTAATGTGGATCAAGGAGGTCCTGCCCCCACTGGTCTATCTCTGTCTGAACAAGAGAGCAAGATCTGGATTAAGAAAACCTTAATCTGGATCTCTGGTGGACCTGTTTAATTGGGTTCACTAGAGGGACCAGGCTTTATTCCAGAACATGGGAAGCAGGCAGACCTTCTGGGAACTCAAAAAGCATACATCCCCAAACCATGAGGCTAGTTTGGAGGAGCACCATCAGTGCACATTAGAGATGTGCATGAATACAATTTTCGACATTCGGTTCAAAAATCCGAATTCGTACGAATAAAGAAAAATGAAGGTCTGGACATTCGAGCCAATACGAATACATTCATATCTATTTGTTTGAATATTTGATACGTATCCAATGATACAAATCTCACACACATCCATATGCATCCCGTTTTCATCCCGTACGTATGTGTACAGATATGCACAAGGTGCATACAGATATGTACGCAATGCGTATGTATCCATACACATACAAATGTCCAGATATTAAAATACAAATGTCTCGACATTCGATTCCTATACAAATGTCCAAATAAATACAAATTTGTACGAACAATGAATATTTTGAATATTCACCCATATCCCTAGTAAACATGGTACTGATCCGGCCCACACATCCCTGCGATCCAGGTGAGCAGGCCTGGCCATTCTAGATCCACTGATCCGGATCTAGAGTTGGTAAGTGCAGAAAGGACCTATAATTATATTTTAAATATATAATCATGCTATATATTTCAACATATAACATTTGTCCTTTGTTGTTCCATTTTACAAAGAGTTAGACCTGTGACAGAAACGAATAAATCTGAATTTTGCAGTGTTGCCCAGTTTCTTTCTTGATGTAGCAACGTTCTGAACCCTGAATCTTCTTTCCATTGTAGTTTGTGGCTGCAGTGCTGTTGGGACATTGCCAGAAGGCTGTGATGCCTCTGGGAGATGCTACTGTAGGCCTGAGTATGATGGGCCTCACTGTGACCAGTGCAACTTTGGATATCATTCCTATCCTCACTGCCGAGGTATGCTACTGTGTGAAATGGCTGGCAGGGAAGAAAAAGCTTTTGTGATTTGGATGGACAAAGAAATAGAAGGGCCTAAGAAAGCAAGCCTTGTCTTGGCAAATCAAAACCTAAAGCAGGGAGACTCCCAGCCCCTGCTTTTGCTAAGTAGAATTTACACCAAATGTCTGCCTTCAGTGGGATGTAATTCTTCATCCATTGTATAGTTTATTAGCCTGTTCCTTCAGGATGTCTTTGAGGAAAATTGTTTTCTCAGGCTCCACTTTGTTTCTTCTAAACCAGCGGTTCCCAACCTATGGGTCGCGACCCCTTTGGAGGTCCAACTACCCTTTCAGAGGGGTAGCAGTGAGTCTCCTGCCGCCACTCCCTCCCCCCTCCCAGCTGCCCCACCCCCATGGTTGGGGGTCTCCACAACATGAGGAACTGCCTTAAGGGGTTGTGGCATTAGGAAGGTTGAGAACCGCTGTTCTAAACACTAATCTCGCAAAGAAGAAAATGTCTTTGGGCGGGTTTCTGCACTCAGGAAAGTAAACCCCTGGGATACCGACCTGACTTCGGGCCTCTTCACGCTTAACTGCCCGGAATGATACGTTTAGGAGCAGTGACTTGGGTTCACAATCCTAGTGCTGGTGCCATCTCCAGGTTTCCCACCAACACTCGTCGTATGGACCATCTGTCCTGGACTGCCCGAGTCACCCTGGCAATGGCCACGGCAGCTTCCACTGCACGCTCAGCTGTTGGCATGGTGATCATGAGGCTGCGCACGTTTGTGCAGCTGTGACTGCCCCACCCTGCCCATATGTTCCATAGCTTCAGAGGCTTTGAGATGCTCCCAGACACTCTGGGGTGGAGATTGCACCACAGTGTGCAGACAGAGAATCCAGGAGCTTCCTTACAGGTTTGCCAAGTACGAACAGGGGCGTTGTGAGAAGTATTGTTTGGCTTTCCAAGCAAAAGGTAGAAAATTAGGACCTGAATTGCAGAAGGAAGAAAGAGTTTTCCAGAAGAAAATATTATACACTTAAAAGCTAGGAGTTTGTGGAATATTGTTTACATGGAATCAGTCCAGAGTGGAATAGTCAGTCTTCATACATAGGAAATTCGTTTTAGGGACTTCCCTGTCTTCATCTTCTTAAAGCATTTTGTGTGGCTTCATTATGCAGCTTGCTCATGTGACCCTCGAGGCTCTTTAGACAATGACTGCAGCCCTATTGGTCAGTGCCGTTGCCGCCCAAATTACATAGGTCACATGTGTAACCAGTGCGCCCCAGACTTCTATGGATATCCTACCTGTACAGGTGAGTCACTTATCGGATGCTGTTTGATTTCCAGCAGCAGGCGTTTTGCTAGAAATGCTATATGTTGCGTTGCTGAATCCGCAGTCCATACTAGGCTTGTGTATGAATATTAGTCACATTTGAAATTTGTATGAATTAGTTTGAATTTGAATTGAATGTTGGTACATTTGAAGATTGCCGTTTGAATGTGAACCGAATGCTTGTATACATTTGTATGAAGCTTTGTTACATTTGTGAAACCTGGGGAGGCAGGAAAGCGGCTACCTAGTCACTTCTGCAGTGGATTGAGAGTGGATTCGTAGTGGATTCAAAGTGGATTCAGAGCTGATTTGATGCATTCAGAGTGGATTTATTTGAGCTACTGGCAGCAGGGATTAGAATCAGATTTGTATCAAACGTTTGCATCAAATTTGAATCCTACCTCATTCGAAGGGGCTCTATTCAAATGAATGCAAATTTTCTCACTTTCAATTTGATTAGAATTGAACATGAAAAAAACATTTGTGAACATCCCTAGTCCATGGGCCTTCCATTAGTCACATCTCCCCAGTCTAGTCTTCTGCTTTATTTTTTTAGATTCAAGGACCTGCCACTTCAAATATAATGTAAAATTGGAGTGGTTAGACAAGAAAATAAAGGGAGCCCATGATTTAGGATGAACAACCTCTTAAGACCATTTGAGGATTAAAGGACTGATAAAACATATTAGGTACAACCTGTTTGTCATAGGATTTAGAATTGTTTCTTTGGTAACAGAAACCATATTATATAGGAATAATGGGTGAGTTTCCTTTAGCTCTGGTGCTGTATAATTTTGGGAATTTCTTGAAGTTTGTGTGAACTTTGAGGCCTTGGGGCATCCGTAGTGTGGATCAGTACCCCACCATCCCATGATCCAGATCAGTGGGCTGATCTGATCTTTCCACACACTATGAGGGAGTGGATTGCCCCTGGACAGAAGCCTCTGCACCCCATTCCGGGCGATGTGTGGCAAGTCAATGTGGCAACGCCATGGCAGCGTGCAGATACGCATACTTGATGTTGTCTTGGACGTTGCCATAGTAATCCAGCTTGGCCTGGCCTGGCCATCTCCATTTTGACTGCTGCTGGTCCTTGAAGCACTAAAACCATGTGACCTTATCTAGAGAAGCGAGAAATTCTTAGAGCACTCGACCTTTCCTAAAAACGTTAGAAATTCTTGAATTTTTCCATTAATGTGGCATAAAGTGCACAAATATTCATGACATTCAAACTCGAATTAAATGTTACAAAATTCATATGCTAACGTTCAAATCAATATGAATGCGTCCGGACATTAGTACAAATAGTTTAGTCATTCGTTAAGCTAGGGAAACATATCATCTTCTTAAAGCATTTTGTATTCGTATCAGATAGGTATCTGTTCATATCAGATGCATATCTGTTTGTATCAGATTGGTATCTATTTGTATCAGATAGGTATGAATCTCTGTTTGCTTCACATACGTATCAAATGTTTGCACGAATACATACAAATAGATTTGTATCAAATAGAATTTTACCACATTCAAAGGCAATCAATTTGTACAGATTTTCAAGCATCCAGTTTGTTTCAAATCAAGTGCCAAAAAAACATTTGTGCACATCCCTAATTTGGGGGGGGGGGGAGAGCTGTTTTACTCAGAGCTGCCAAACGTGACTTGGTGCTGGGTGCATTTTGGACAGCAGTTTTCTTTCAGAGCTGAGCTCTTTCCATGCCTCCCCAAGTGAGAAGCTCATTTGACGACAACATTTCTTACTGGAGTGGGTTCTTGCTTCTTTTCATGGTGGCACCTGCAGGGTTTTATAGTTCTCTTATAACTATTCCTCGCCTGCGTCTCTTTCTCTCATGCAGCTTGCCACTGTTCCACAGAGGGCTCCTTACATAGTACCTGTGATCAAGAGACTGGGGCATGTACCTGCCGTCCCAGAGTTACAGGACAGCGCTGTGATACTTGCATCCCAGGGGCTTATGGGTTCCCACAGTGTGAAGGTAACTTTTTCCATGCACACAGTTCATTGTGTCATGTGCATGCATGCATACACATGTATGGACCCCTGCCCCCCTTGAGTCTCTCCTCTTTGCCGGGCTTGGCGACACCTGATCTGAGTGACCTACTGAATCAGAAAATGAGCAGTTTGCATGTTTATTTATTGCCATCTATATTCTGCCCTGTACTGAGGGTCCCAGGGTGGGCTGTAAGAGAGCAAAGCAAGGCAAACCAATTAAAAGCAAGGCTAAGCTGATTAAAATCATTCATAACTTGGTGTAACGTCTCAAGGTAGAGCATGCCAAGCTCTTCAGTTGCTCCCTAGCTCAGTGCGCGCTTCATCCGTCCCAAACCTGAAGTGTACAGAGCCATTGCCTAAAGGTTCACAGGGAATCAATGCTTCAGCCCTACTGTGTACCCCCTGCTCTGGATCTGCTACTCACAACATTAAGTCAGTGCAACAGATTAAAAAACCTTTCTAGAAACTGCCTGGCCAATACTCTTGTTTTGTTTTCCTTTAATCTGCTCTTAACTTTGTTTCTTCCTTCCCCAGTAGGCTCATGTAATCCTGCAGGTCTTGCTGATGCTGATCCTTCCTTGCCAGTTGTGAGTATTTCTTGTGGCTGTATTTCTTGTGCTGTATTCAGCTCCAAGCAGGGGCCTCCCCCACATGGTGTAAAGAAAAGCATTAAGTCAGACTGTTCAGCACACTGTTAGCATGGAGGACATAAGAAACACCCAACAGGATTGGACCAGTGGCCTTCTTCTTTTAATAAATGGCAGCCAGTGGCCCATGGAGGTCCACAGCCAGAGCTTGATAGCACATGCCCAGGTGCTGCTCATGGTCTCCTAGCAATGGGCTGTTAGGGTACAATGCCTTCTGTGCCAGCTGACAGGATTTGTAGGCGCTGATAGCTTTGTCTGTCATGAACTGGTCCAAACTCTTTGAAACATTACGGCCTGGTTGCCAACAGCATAAGAACATAACAGGAGATATACTGGATCAGGCCACAGGGCATCTAGTCCAGCATCCTGTCTCACGCAGTGGTCCAACTACTTCTGGGGATTTCAAGCAGAAGATGAAGGCACATTCTTCACCTTCTCTTGATTTCTTGCAAATGGCTTTTAGAGGCATCCTGCCTGTCCCTCCAACCCCGTGTTTGTACCTAAGCATCCATTCTAGTAGCCATTGATACACCTGGCCTTTGTGAATTTTTCTCTTTCCTATTGCTATCCAGGTTGGTTGCTGTCATAACCTCTTTTGGTAGTAAAGTCCATAAACCGATGACCCTCTGGGTGAAAAATTACTTCCCTTTGTTGGCCTTCTGCCCTTCAGCTTCATAGAGCATCTCCCGGTTCTACTGCTGTGCAATAGAGAAAAGTATACCTGGCCAATGTCTCTGTGGATGCATTTTGCTCTTTCCTACCCTTCCTGTAGAGTTTGTAATCTGAGATATCTGTATCCTGTTGTTATTCATTAGTCCACCAGGTTTCAGTTGTGCCAGTAATATCATTTTTTAAATCTACCATTAGGCATTCCAGCTCCCCCATTTTGGTTTGGAGGCTTTGGCATTTGCATACAGAAATGTCTATGTCCTCCTCTGGTGCAAGCTCAGACCTATAAATGCATGTGAATTCTTAGACTGCCACTCACAGCATTCTGCTTGATTATTACTGACTGGTTTTCCACTCGGTTCAGCACTATATGCATATTTCAAACCTTCCTCACTCAAATATGTACTTTCCTAAACCCAATGCTGCCTTAGTTCCTGTCAACGTCCCCCCAGGGATCTGTTTAAAAGCTGCTCTGCAACATTTTTAACCTTAAGCATCTTGGTTCAAATGCAGTCTGTCACATTTATATGAGTTTTGCTTGTCCTGACACACTTTGGAGTGGTGAATTACAAAGTATAGCTGTGTGTGAGGGGAAAAAAATCTCCTTTTGTGTGTCCTGATTCTTTCAAGGTTGTTACCCACCCTGAGACCTTCGAGTTTAGGATGGGATGGATGGATGGATGAATGGATAGATGGATGGATGGATGGATGGATGGATGGATGGATGGATGGATGGATGGATGGATGGATGGATGGATGGATGGATGGATGGATGGATGGATGGATGGATGGATGGATAGATAGATAGATAGATAGATAGATAGATAGATAGATAGATAGATAGATAGATAGATAGATAGATAGATAGATAGATAGATAGATAGATAGATAAGATTCATTTTTTGATCCCTAATTTCTGGAGTTTGGGGAAGAGAAGAAAACCTTTTCCTTATCAGTTCTCTCTACACTATTCATAATTGTAGGCACGTTCTGTCATGTTCCCTCCCTATCCTTTTAAAAAAAATTTGTATCTGAAAAGCCCCAATTACTTCGGCCTTTACTGTTTTAGTTGCTATCTTCTGGACCTGTTTTAATTTCACTGTATCCTTTCTAGATGTGGCAACCAACCCGTGAATGGTATTCCCAGAGTGGTCATATAATTGCATTAAAGTAGCAGTGGTTGACTTTCAGTACCTTTTCTTATTACCCCAATACACTATTAGCCTATTTTAGAAGATCCCCATTTCCATCAGTGATATTTCCAATTAATTGGATCAAGAAAATATGGCTGGGAAAGACTTCAGCCTGAGATCCTAGGTAGCTACTGAAAGTGTAGGCTGTAGAAAACTAGATAGGAAAATCATCTTGTATAAAACAGCTTGCAAACCAGAATTCTATTCTCTTGAATATTTAGTATGCACTCTCAGGAGCCGCTTTTCATACCCAAACTTAGATATTCTTTCCTCTGTAGGGTTCCTGTGAATGCCGAGCCTATGTAGAAGGTGAAGCCTGTGACAGATGCAAGCCACTGTACTGGAACTTGACACCAGACAACCCATTTGGATGCATGAGTAAGGAATTTCCCTTGTTTTTCTTCCTTCTCCTTCATGTCAGTACCTTCTCACTACTGGTACATTTCAGCCTTACTCTGAAATCAATAATGTTGCACGGTAGATCTTTATGTAGTTGCCCTGATGGGATGTCCTGATGTCAAATGTCCCACCCACCACCACAATTGAGCCAGGGGCTATCATGTCTGGGGTGCAAGCGGGGGTGAACTTTGAGGTGCAGTCAAGTCTTGAAGGTCTGAACCTAAAGGCCCCTTGGTCTTACAACACTGGAAACAGTGCGGACACACCGTTCCCCACACTGCAGGACACCTTGTGGACAGCTTGGAAGCTGTCCATAGCAGGTGAGGATGGGGAATGGTTCTGGCTGCCTTGGGGACAGTTGAGGTGGACCACAGTACAGAAGACACATTCCCACGATCTGCTTGAACTTTCTCCATAGAAAGTGAGGAAAGGCCCCTAGATGGTTCTCACTGCCCATTCTTAGGTTGTCTAAAGAGAAAACCAGGAACTCAGCTATCAGCCATGTAGGAACACAGCTCCCTGCTATGTATGGTTTTGCTATGTATCCTTTTTTTATTACAACTGTTCTGTTCTGGCCAGAAGGGATAGGCTTGATTCATTCTGGCGACATTGGAGGGGCCTTTTCGCACACGCTGCCGAAACAACGGATCTACCAGATCCATTTTCTGGCGAAACGTTTTTAAAGAGGAAACCGTTCCAAACAGGAATGGTTACTCGGAGACCCCGCGCGTATGCACATGCGCGGGGCAGCAGCGGCAGGGCTGGATTTGGAAACGGTTTGGGGTGGGTGCTGTGCGAGTGCACCAGCACCCATCCCAAACCGGCCCTGCCGGCACCTGCCTAGCTGTCAGAGAGGCAGAGTGCATGCTCTGCCACTCTGACAGGTGGGTGATCCGGCAGCCTGCGCCACTGGCTCCTTCAGGAGCTCCCATGGCGCGGCCGGCTGCCGCCTTCCCTGGCTTTCCCCTGGCAAGAAAAGCGGGCATGACCCCTTATCTTTGCCAGGGAAGCCAGAGTAGAACCCCCCCCCCAAGGTTTCACGGCCCGATCGGGTCTTTCCCCTCGGAAGAGAAAGGGCCATGGCCCCTTCTCTTTCCAGGGGAAGCTGCAGCTGCCACCCCGCACCCCACCCATGGCCACTTTTGGGGTGCTTACCTGGCCACTGGTGGGGCGACTGTGAGAGCAGCAGGGCCGGCGTCCATTGAGCCTAGGCGTGCCGCTGCCTACATTTCCCAGGAAGCCTCGTGAGGGTGGCTGGCGCCTTCCCATTGGAACAGAGTGGGAAGTTATCTAACCACCTATTCCTACTTTCCTTTAGGTTGCCAGTGTGACACCATAGGGACAATTGGGGGAGTTGCTGAATGTGAGCAGGTAAGTTTCTTGCTAAATAAGGGAGTTTGCAGAAGGATTTGAGTCCTACAGGCAGAAGCAGATCGAGTAACTACTCTTCACTTACCCGTGGTAACCAGATCAGCCTTCCCCCTCCCCCGGCCCCCCTGCTGGTGCTTTTAGGGCTTCCTGAGGTTTCCAGGAGGCCTGTGGCAGTTGGAAATAGCATGAAATCATGGTAAATTGAGCAAAATTTCCCATGATTCCTGTGAAATCCCACAAGATTTCACTTGCTTTTGGTTAAAACAGCTGGGTGTGTTTAGTTTGCAGAGATCGAAGGAAAGATGGTAGTCAGGTACAAATATTTAAAGGACTGACATCTGCAAGATTTTGCACTTCCCTTCCTTACCGCTGGACAGGAAAGGAGTATAATCACCCAACATTAACTAGCACATGCACCTGAGAGCGCTAGATAACTACAGCCCACGCCTGATCCTGGGGCCGGTCTTCTCCAGGGTGCCACCATTTTGTTTGTGGTGCCCTCTTTGACTGCATGTGCCTTAGCGCTGTTGCCATGACGTCACTGACGCTCTGCACATGTGCAGTCGCGTCTATGGTTGTTCATGGTGCCAGCATGCTTGCATGGCACCTCAGATGACCCCGGAGCACCGTAAGAGGTGCAGACGCTTGCCGCTGGACGCTTCTGATAAGTCCCTGGGTAAGGTTAGTAAAGATGTGGAGCACGATTTTGTGCTCCATACCTAGTGAATAATTAGGGAACCTCTGGGCAGGCAGAGGTGCTTCCAAGTGCAGGTGCTCTTCCCCAGAAATTCCCTAATTATTCACTAATGGCCTAAGTGCAAAAAGGGCCCTGTTCTCTAAGTCAATAGATCAAATAGAGGTCGAGAGGTTCAGACTAGGTATTAGATGGAGTTTCGTGAGGACAGAAACTGTTGAGCAGTGCAACAGTTTACCTTAAACTGTAGTGGATTTCCCTACCTTGAAAATATTCAGACAGAGGCGAGGGAGCCATCTTACAGGAGTGGCTTAGCAGATTCTTATCCCTTTTCTGCACTGGGTCTCATTTTGGATTATATCTCACGATAGGTGCCTACCTAGGGATGTGTACAAATATTCATTAGGTTCGAAATTTGTACAGATTCGAACATTTGCATTTGAATTGAATATTGGCTATATTTGAAGACTGACATTTAAATGAGAAGCAAATACCTTTGTGCATTTGCTTGGTTATATTCGTGAAAGTGGGGAGGCAGAAAAGTGGCTGCTGCTGAGTCCTATCTGAGTGGATTCAGAGTAGATTTGGGACAGATTCAGAGGGGAAATGGATGCCCTACTGGCAGCAGGGATTTGAAGCAGATTCAAATAGCAATCACAGAGCGTTCACAGCCAATTGGAATTCTACCATATTCGAAGTGGCTCTATTTGCATGAATGCAGATTTCCTTCACATTTCCTTCAATGCAAAGTGAATGCTAACATACAGACAGCAAGTCCCTATTCCAAATACAATCCAGAATAAAACCCAGTACAGAAAGGGGCTTACATTTAGCAATAGCAGGACTACGTGATCTCCAAAGATCTTTCCAACACGTACGTTCTACAATTCTGTTATGTATTGGGTTTTTTTTTATCTCCTAGGGTGACGGGCACTGTTTCTGCAAACCAAATATCTGTGGTCAGACTTGCACATCATGTAAAGAAGGATACTACAACTTGGAAAATGGAAATTACTTTGGCTGTCAAGGTACATCCTTTCTTTTTGCATGACATAATTACCAGTCATCTCTTGGGAAGGAAGGAAGAAACCTCAGTTATGACTGCAATTTCATGGGGCGGGGAGGAGAAATTAGGAGTCTTTTTTTGCCCTCTCCTCCAAGTTTTAGAATGCATCTGATGGTGTTATGTGAACAGGAGAGATGAAAGAGAATATTCTTTCACTGGTAAGCTTTGGAACTCTCTGCAACAAGAAGTGGTGTTCACCGCCAGCATGGAAGGCTTCCCCAAAGAGTTCATGACAGACTGTGGCTATCTGATCCATCAGGGTTATCAATGTTAATCAGCCCTATTGGTGCTTTTCAGCTGTGTCATAGTCATATGGCTTGCTTTGGATTTTTTTTTCATATGAAAAGCAGCATAGATTGGCTTTAAATCATTAAATGA
>MTQE01002217.1:4333082-4351085 GCA_014337955.1 Aspidoscelis marmoratus | reverse complement strand
TATTATTATTATTATTATTATTATTATTATTATTATTAACATTTATTTATCACGCACTATAGATGTACATAGCGGTGTACAAGCTGCAAAAATTTAAAAAGAAAATAGCGAAGAATACAAATAAGCAAAATTAAGATGACTAAAATAACAAAGTTAAAATAATGCATAATATCACAATAGCCAGATTAGGAATTAAAACAAATGACAAAAGGAACTTCGATTGCAAGGGCCAAAGGCCATAGAAAATAAGAAAGTTTTCAGTTGGGATTTAAAAGCTTGTAAGGAAGTTAAGGAGCAGAGGTGAACAGGAAGACAATTCCACAAGTCAGGAGCAGTGAGAGAAAAGGAGCCGAGATGAAACCATAGAATAATTTCAGATTTTCCTCTTAGTGATTATATCTAAATCTATATTCATACCTTTTCATATGTAATATAACAATTTCACTTCTTTAAAACAACAACAACAACACCTTTCTAACCTTTAAAACCTAGGCCCGTTTTGCATGGTTTCTTAATTGAGTTTAAGGGCCTGTGTAGTGCTCATGTAAGCCTCTCCACATTAGTGCTGATCCAGGAGGCTGGATCTTGCTGTCCATTCTGTTTGCATTAGATAGAGCATAATCCTGATTAGGGAGGTCTTAATCAGAATCACAGGTAAAGATATTTAATTGGGCTTACCAGCAGGACTTGCAGCAGCCCTGATCCAAAACATGGGAGGTGTGCTAAAGGCATGCCTCCTGTGTTCAGGACTACCAGGAAACATGGGTCAGTGCTGTGCCACAGGGCAACACTGAAATGCACCATGCAGAGGCCCTGAGGCTATAATGTTAAAATCTGGCAAAAAAAAATTCCGTAGAACCATAACACAAAATTCAGGGCTGGAGTGGGACAGGCTGTCTGAATGCAGACAGCCTTGTCCTGCCCCAGAAAAAAAAAATCCATCCCAGCTTGGGATACATCACTTGTCCTGGGACAATGCTGCCTATCCAGGAACCATGGGTGCAGTTGTGAAAATGGCCCCTGAGACCTGCTATGTCAGCACTGCTTAGGCTGACTTTGGGGGAGCCCCCAGCAGTGCTTTTTGTCCTCTCTGCACCCCTTTTGTGCCCATCAGACATGTCACCTGAGGCCATTTGAGGTTGGCCCTGATTGCTCTGCTTGCAGCTTTGGGGCAGAATCCAGATCTTTTGAGATACAAAAGAATGCTAAAGGGTAGCAGCCTTTTCTCTGTCTCAACCCTTTCTGCGTGTGTAGGCATAGGCTGTCACGACCCCATTGTAATATTGGATGTATTAAAACATACTGTAAAGAACAGAAAGTTGCACAATATTTGCAAAATTTTGCAAAGTGTATAGTAATGGGAAGAGTTCATACAAACATAGAAAACTTTTAGTAGTTGTTGTGTTAAATAAGAATTTCAGAGACATTTTTCTTTACTTCAGAAACACCAAGCTAATTTTTTCCAGTTTTGTGGAGCAGATGGAAAACATATTTATGTGTGCATCAATTTTTTATCTGCAGACCTGTAGAAAACCATTATATCCCTGACCTTCACCACTTGAAGTATGAGCTTGAAGAGGGAACCACTTTGGATGGACGCCCCGTCCGCTTTGGCTACAGTCTCCTGGAATTTGAGGATTTCAGTTGGAGAGGATACGCCCAAATGTCTTCCATTCAGGTAGGCCTCACTTTTCTGCCCGCTCCACCGTGCAGGTCCTGAAGCAGCTTCAAATGTTATGAATTTCATAGCAAGAAAGTGCTTTTGAATCACAGAAAGAATGGCAGCTTTGAGTAGATGATTACGCGCAGTTGCATTCATGTTGGGCAACTGCGGTGGGATGGAGCTGTTCTTTGTGTGTACGCTAGTACACGTCCCTGCAGTGAACTGTGATCAGAATATGAGTTTCAAGGATTTCCTTGACATGGGAATGCTTTTCTTCTGGACATTTTGGTAGCATTTGAAGTGGCTGTAGTGTTTCACATAGGGAGACCGAAAAGCTAGAAGCGTAACAGAGCTCAGGATGAGCAGTAGATGCTCTACGTTTGTGTATGCGCCCCTGCAGGGAACACTTACTTCTAGCAGGCTTAAGGAGAGGACCCCGGGTGATAAGTAAGCTCCCAATCCTGGACCACCCTTAGTACATCATTTTCATTTGGAAGATCATGGCTCAGTAGGAACTATACAAGAGGTTGCCAGTTAAAACAGTAACACACAAACAAGGTTCCCTTAGGGAGCTTTTACTCTTTTCTTCCCTCTCTGTTGCAGCTCTGTCTCCCTGCTCCTCAAAGGAAAGGAAAACCCTCTTAACTTCTTTTCCTGTGCAGCCTATGGCTTTAGTTGCTCTTTGGTCTGTGGAAAAGAGTGGCTCATTTCTTTCCTCACTGGTTGTGGTTGAATGACTAGGGACTGAAAATGTGATGGTTGCTGAGCATGCTCTGCAGGGGTTAATTTTTTTCTCTCTGAAGCCTTAAGAGTCCAGAGAGAGCAGGAGCATGTGTGTGTGGCTGGTGTGATTCATTTGGAATTCTGCTATGTGTCTTTACTCCACAGAAATGTTGTAGAATAAAGAATTGCAGGTGTTCTTTGCTTGATTTTTGTATCCGAAGGTTAAAGGTCTTGAAAGGCTGCCTAAGGGTTACCCTTGTTCTCTTTAGATTTTAATGAATGATACTTACCAGAATTTTCTGAGCTGTTGTTACTGTCACAAGCTGAGTATTTCATAGCCAAAGGCTGTGTTCAGACATAACCAAAGGGACACGTCAGAGGTGCCTAGGAGACTGTGGTCTCGGGAAGTCATGTTCCCAGGCCTTCTCTAATCCACCTTTTTTAGCCCAGAATGTTCATGAGACAGGGGAGGAGCAGATGGGTATGTGAACAATTCCACCTTGGAGCCATCTCTAAGGGTACGTTCACACATGTGACTAGGGGTGTTTTTCCACTGTCACTAAAAGTACCCATTAAGTATCCATTAATGGGTGTTTTTCCACTGCAGAAAATCCGGATCTAAGGAGGGAGGTGTAGCACCCATTAGCAATGGGTGCTAACACCCCTGCTGTGGAAGCAGCTTTGCACCCATCTGGGGAATCTGGAACTACCTCCAAGGGGTCAGTCTGTTACCCCAGGTGTTTTGGGTTGCGGGGGTGTGTGTGCAGTCTTTGAAGTTACTTCAAATTCACTTCGAAGCCACTTCAAAGTCATTTCAGAGTCAACTTCAAAGTTACTTAGAAGTCACTTTGAAGTTAACTTCAAAATCACTTCGAAGTGACTTCGAATTGAATTCGAGGCCATTGTTGGGGGAGTCCCAAAGGTGCATCCCTTCCCCCTAGCCTCCTTTGGACCCCATTGCCTGTTTCCAGTGGAAACAGGCTCCCTTTAATCCGGATTTTCTGGCAGAAGACCCCATTGTAGACCCCATTAATGGGGTCGACAGAAAATCTGGATTAAAGGCCAAAATATACCCATTAGATCCGGATTTCCCCAACGGCAGTGGAAACGATTGGGTCCCAAATGGGTGCCGTAGTGGAAATGGGGTAATCCAGCTCACACCCAAATGGGTCCTAAATGGGTGCAAAAATGGGTACTTTTGACAGTGGAAAAACACCCAATGGGTACGTAATGGCATTTTTGTACCCATTAATGGGTACTTAATGGGTACTTCTAGTGACATTGGAAAGACACCCTAAGGCCATCCCCAGGGCAAATTTGAGACCCTAGGGGCAAACATAAAAACTTTACCTCATCCTGACGTCTCCTTTTGTTCACCTGTTTCAGAGAGGGAATTTCCCAAATCTTAGGGAAACTTGCAGTTGGGGGCAGATGGTTGGGAGGCCACAGAGGTTCATAGCTTGGAAACAGCAAGCCAGACAACCAGAGTCCTAGAAAAACAGGTGACAATGAGGAACGGAAGCAAGGGAGGAGGCCTTTTAGGTGCCTATTTTAAAAACTTTGACACAGGTTTTTTTTTCTGTTCATCCATAGATGGGGTAATACTTTATAAATAGGAACCCCAAAAAGTCCCGTTCGATCGTACCCTAAGCCATCTCAGGACTGACTCAGAGATGCTTTGCTTTGTTTTTTGTTTTTGTTTTTGCTGTGTCTGATCACAGGCAAAGACTTCCAAAAATGCTCACTCTCCTGGTGAGTTGTTGTTAAAAGATGCAAATAAACTTTTGAGAGGTGGATTCCTACCGTTTCTTTGTCACAGAAACCTTTAAGTTTTTAGGATTTAGGTGGGTATCTGTTCAGCCTTTTTGGAAATGTTAAGTGCTAGAGCACTTCGATTTATCTTTATATTCTCTTTGCATGTGTTTAACCTGGTTTGCATGAAGTTTTAATGCTGGTTGTGCATTGTTATGGGTAGCTCCCAGTTTCTGCATCTTCATTTTCCAAACAGTTAATGCTCAGAAAGTCTTCCAAATCATGACATAGACATACCGTAAAAACCAAGGGTTATAAGAAAATAATGTTAAACATTAGGACTTATAATTCCTACTTGTAGTTTTTACTTTTGCATCTGGGGATTTTTGAAAGCTTCAGATGTATATCCCTTTTTAGAGTTAGGAAACTGGCTTGGAGGATAAAAAAAATAAGAATTTGCTTCCTGTAAGTATCACGGATATTTGTGTAGCGCATTTATGGATGACAGATGTATCAATGGCTACTAGAACAAATGCCTAGGTACATCTTTCAGGCTGGGGGGCGGGGGGAGAGGAACCGGGGCACTTCTAAGGCCATCTGCTGGGACTCAAGGGCAGGAGAAGTTTTGTCCTTGTCTCTGCTTGAGATGCCCATGAGCATTTGGTGGGCCACTGTGTGCAACAGGATGCTGGACTAGATGGGCTGTGGCCTGATCCAGCAGGGCTTCTCTTATGTTCTTATTATTTTCTCCTTCTTCCTTCAAGCCAGTCTCATTGTTCTGTAAAATAGTACACGTCTGCTGCTAAGAAGAGTTGGCTTTTCTGCCCTGCTTTTCTCACCCTTTCAGTGGACTCAAAGTGGCTGGCAAACCCTCTGTTCTTCTCCTGACAACAGACACCCAGCAAGGTAGATGGGGCTGTGAGAGCTCAGAAAGAGAGCTGTGACTAGCCGAAGGTCACCCAGCTGGCTTCATGGGGGAGTGCAGAATCGAACCAGGAAATCTCCAGATATGAGTCTGGCACTCTAACCATAAGTCCAAACTTGCTCAGAATTCTCCTTACTGCCCCCTAATACCTGTAGCTTACCAGTATTTATTTGCTATTTTTATTCATTTTTTCTTTAAAAAAAATTTTTTTAAATATTTTATTGGCTAAAAAAACCCAATTCCTATTATGCATTGTTGGTTACCAATAATTCATTACAGACAATTTTTAAAAAATCACGCTTATTTGCATTTATCATTCACCATATACACATGGTCTCAGGGCAGGTTTCAACTGTAGGACCTGCCAGAGAGATGACCTGTGGTCCATCCAACCGCCTTATGGGCTGGGCTCTAGAGTTCTTGTCAAGGTTTTATTCCCTTTGCCTTCCCCATAGCTGAGAAGACCCCACAAGCTTCCTTAGCAGAGAAGGAATTTGATGGGATCCACACACACCGTGGTGGTATTTCATGCCAGACGGGGGCAGTCTTCGGCTGGATCAAGCGATCCTCCCCAAGATGGAAGGGTGGCTGTTGACCTGCACCAAGACCTCCAAAGTTGCTGGCTGGGGCTAGTTTAGCGAAGTAACCAGAAGTGGGTCACTTCTGAGCCCATTCCTGGCTGCCCAGCTAAATAGCCTTCTGGGCTCCTCATGCCTAGAAGAATGGATCAGCCACTTGCTTCTGCCCACACATGACTGGCTAGTCCAGTCCACCACTAAGGAATGTTTCTGAGATCACTTTAAAGCGCTCTCACATTGGAGTGGGGTGACACCATTTTCTTGCTGTAAGATGCTCCAGTGCCTCATCCCATGCAGACGTGGTGTTCTGCTGGAAGGCATTGGCTTCTGGTAGACCATTTCACGATGTGGATGAGATGGGCCCAGCCCTGGAGCCAGTCCCAAGATCTCAACTTAAATCGTGAGAAGACGCTGTAGTAGGAGTTAAGTGCCCTGCTGAAACAGATTCAAGGGTCCATGTAACCCATCATCCTTTATCCACTTTCTTATTCTCCATGAATTTATCTTAATTAGGTACCATCACCACATCTGATGGCAGTGGAGTATAAATTCCGGCCTAGTTCTGCGTGCCTGTTTCAAGAACCCCTTTTCTCTTTGCCTTTGTCCCTCACCTTTTAACTGTTGCGTGTACTTATCTGGCCAGGTTGGATAGATGACCTAGGTGGAATATGGTGTGAGGTGAGAGTCTTGGTGACCCCCTCGCAGGCCATTCGGCCTTTTTTTATGAGAGCAGGATGGGACTGGCTTGACCGCTTGCCTGTTTTGGCATGCCGCTTTTGGGAGCAGGAATACGGGCGTGCTGTGCTCAGGCTGGTGGCTGGTGGCAGGTGACGGTGGAGGATATTTAAGGTGTGCTCTGCTTCTCTCCCCTTTCTCTCCCACCAGCCCAAGGTAGTGGTGACCCTCAGTGTGTGACCTCCCCTGACCTGTTCCGCCTCGTCTTCCGCTACGTCATCCGGGGGCCTGCAAATGTGGAAGGGAGGGTCTCAGGCCTTGAGGAAGGAATGTTTAATGTTTGTGGCAACTGTAAGTGCATTTTTCACTTCTGGACTAACCCCTTTCCAAAATTGGTCAGTGAAGGAGCCAACCTCTGCTTTTCTGCAAAACAGCGTTTCCTTCTCCCTCACGGAAAGTCACTGCCACTTGTGTTGTAGATTTTGCTTCTCTTTGGGTAGCTCACTGTAGGTGTTGAAAAGGGAGGGGGCAGCTAGACAGACAGAGGATAGACAGAAAGGCAGGGCAGACAATGGGCTCGGACCCTGCGCTTGTAGTGATGGATGTCAAATGTGCTTCCTCCATTTTGCAGAACAAGGTCAAAGTCACTGTGCACGTGAGAGAGGCCGAGATCTATCTCTTCCATGTCATCTTGAGGTACATTAATTCAGGAAGAGCCACTGTGTATGGCAAAATCACAGCTTACCAGCCACGAAGAAGAGGTAAGGATGTCAGACGCTCGAACCACAGCGTCCTAAAGTTATCTTGCTCCATCTCAGTCTCCTGGCTTCCATACTTTTCATACCATCTTGCTGTTCAAATAAACTTATCCCATGTTGCGCTCACACCTAAGTTTTAATCTGTCTTCAGTCCACTTTCAGGGTGAGAGAAACACATCAGCAAAGTGTGAAGCAGTTTTCTTTTCAGCGTTATCTAACTCAGAAAATCCACCTTTGGGTGAGATACAGTTAGAAAGAAAATTACTAGTCACTTTGTGTTTGGGTGTTTTTCCATTGACCTCCTTTAATCCGGATCTAAGATTATCCGGATTTATTATTTATTATTATTATTATTATAGTTTATTTCTAAAGCGCTGTACATGTACTCAGCGCCGTACAATATTATATTAATCTTAGACAGGTCCCTGCCCTCAGGCTTACAATCTAAAGAGACAAGAAACAAAAGGAAAATGGTGTGGGAGGGTACCGGGAACAGCCAAAAGCAAGCACTCGAGGTCTTCAGTTGCAATTCTTCTCTTTTTTTCTTATTGGAATTTTCCTATTCTCTTTACTTTGAATTATTTCTTCACTGATGGCACACTGGATGATGGTAGAGATGGTCAGCCGGCATCTACTCAGCCCCACCCTGCTCGGCCTCAGGACCAGATGATTTCTCAACTGCTGGATTGGCTGCCATAGTCTCTTTGCCACCTTGTGATGGGAGCAGTTGGAGGAGGGAGGAGCACTGCTGGGAGCAAGATGGCAGAGCCCAGCCTGCTGCCTCTTCTCCACTCCTCTCAGGCAAGATGGTTCCTAGCCTTATGGATGACAGATGCATCAATGGCTACTAGAACGAATGCCTAGGTTCAGATTAAGATTAAGGGAAGTACCAAATGTGTTTCCATGGGTGGTCTAGCACCCAATAGCAACGGGTGCTAGCCTGCGTGCTGTGGAAACGCCGGATCTACCCATATGGGGCCCGCCTATCACGCCATGATCTGCCGCAAACTTCAGAGATTCTCCAGAGCCTTTGACCAAGGGATTGCTCTCGCACGGGGTCCTCTTTGAAGCCTGTGCTAATCTTCGAAGGCAACTTCGGAAGGAATTCAGAGTTTTGAGTCTTGTGGTACCCCCCATGGTTGCTCCCCCTCTGAACCTCCCCTAGACCCCATTGCCCAATAGTGATGGAAGCAGTCTCTGTATAATCCAGATTTGATGGCTGAAGACCCCATTGTAGAAAATCTGGATTATAGGTCCTGAAGGACCCATATGATCCAGATTTCCCTAAAACTGGTGGAAACAAATGTGGCTCTAATGGAGTCTGTAGTACATATCCTCCTGCTCTGAGCCAAATGGGTCCTTAAGGGGTACTTAGTGGGTACTTAGTGCTAGTGGAAAAACACCCTTTGTGTTCTCTCACCCTGGAAGTGGACTGAAGTCAGATTAAAACTTAGGTATGAGCGCAGCCCTAGAAATTGACTTGAGTTTGAATTGGAATCACATCCATGAGTAGATATAAAAAAGCTGAAGTTTGAGACCAAAAAGGTGAAAGAGAGAGAACTTGGAAACTTCTCCTTCCTCTTTAGTGCTGGAGTCTTCAGGATAGGTAAATGTGACTCTTGGGGATTTTTCTATAAAGGAAGGTTTTGTTGGAACCTCATTTGCCCAAGATTTAAAGCTGTTTATATTATTACTCTGTTTCATCCTATGGCTTCTTTCAAATTTCTTCCCCTTTGCTAAACTTTTTTCTAATTAGCTTAGAAGCCTTAGTTACTTTGCTTTAGTTATTGCCAAATTGAATGTACTTAACTAAGCCAGATGCAACTTTGTGTTGGTTCCCTATACCATTTAAAGCTGTTTTAAATGAACTTTTGAATGGTTCTAATTTTAGTCTTAATAAATTCAGACTTTAGGTCTTTTTGCACTTCACGTGGTACACGTGCGGCACAGATCCACCATTCACACTGACTGGTGAGGGACGTGTTCTCAACGCGTCCCTTACTAGTCCATGTGCAAATGGTCGATCCATCCCCTGCGTGTACCAGCCTGGAAAGGCTGCTGTGGGGTCTGGATGGCCCACCTTGGGCTGCTGCCGTTGGCCACTATCAACCTGCAGGCTGGGGTCCCACGAGCTGCCGCCACCTCGATCAGGCTGGCAGCAGCCAGGGGTGTGCCTCGTTCCCCCCCCCCACTTACCTGATCGGACCGGTGGCTTTCTCTGATGGGTCCCTGCTGCTCGCTGGAGCAGTCTGTTGCATTCTGGGCAGGCACGCGCTGCAACCTGAACAGACCACCACCACGCAAAGGTCAGGATATTTCTGTTATCTTCAGCAAAGAGGATATTTCAGTTATCTTAATTATCTCCTCCCAGATTAATTTCCAAAATTCATGTTATTTTTCACGCTCCCAGAATAAATGCATATACTCTCTTGCATCTAGGCCAACAGCTGGCCAGCTTTGGGGGTGTACAGTACCATTTATGCAAAACTTTTAAACTCAGTTCCCTCATCCTCTTATTATTAAATTTCACTATTCCCCGAACTTTTTCATTAGAATATTCCTATATATTGAAGCCAATTGTTGTCCCCAAGAATTTGCATCTTTTTCTTTCTTTTTATTAATTTTTCACTTTTTAAAAAAGTTAAGTCTCCTGTATCTGTTCTTCAGAAGATGTTAAAAGTTTATTCCTTTCTGATTATTAACGTGGCAAACTAATTTTCTTCTTCCAAAAGGTTAAAATGATTGTTTACAGTCAAGGGAAAGGGTTTTTTCAGGAGACATTATTATAAAAGCAAGAGAGGTAATGATAGTCAGGGAAGGTATATGCTGTAAAGATAAGGTAGAGATGTACACGAATGGGCTTTTTTTGCATTTGATTTGTATCAAATTAAATGTAAGAAAATTCATATTTGTTTGAATAGGTCCCCTTTGAATGTGATAGGATTCTATTCGATAACAAATGTATTAATACGAATTCATACAAATATCCAATATGAGCACATACATACCCGATACATTTTCATACGTATCCGATATATTGCATAACATATCCGCTTTGAAAGCGTCAAATCCACCCTGAATCCACTTTGAATCCACTCTCAAACCATGTCGAATGCACTCTGGATCCATTGCAGATGTGACTGGTACAGTCGCTTTCCCACCTCCCCGTTTCACGAATGTTCCAAAACGTTCATACGAATATGAATGTCAAATATTGTAACATTTTATTCGTATACAAATGTACAAATTTGTACGAATATCGAATGTTACAAATATAAGAACATAAGAGAAGCCCTGCTGCATCAGGCCACAGCCCATCTAGTCCAGCATCCTGTCGCACACAGTGGCCCACCAAATGCTCATGGGCATCTCAAGCAGAGACAAGGACAAACCTATTCCTGCTCTGGAAGCCCAGCAAATGGCATTAGAAGCGCCCCGGTTCCCCTCCCCCCAGCCTGAAAGATGAACCTAGGCATTCGTTCTAGTAGCCATTGATGCATCTGTCACCCATAAATTTGTCTAACCCTACCTTAAAGCCATCTAGACTGGTAGCTGTCACCTCCTCTTCCGGCAACACCTCCTCTTCCGGCAGCAAATTCCATAAACCGATGACCCTCTGGGTGAAGAAATACTTCCCTTTGTCGGATCTGACTCTCCTACCCATCAGCTTCATAGAGATTTGTGCACATCCCTAGGATAAGGAAATGTGCATAACTCATGCTCTGATTGCCTCTAGAATCAGTGAGGATTCTCTTTCCTAACTCGCAGCTTGTATACGTAGGATGTCGCTTTAATTGCTGTTTTAGCTACAGCGTGGGTTATTTGCGAATGGGGAGTGCAAAAAAGTAAGCCAGTGCTGTGACTAGCATAAAGTGTGGCAACTCCTACACTTCCACAGCTCACTGAAAATGCACATTCTTGCTGATAGCAGAGTAAACATCAATTACTGCTTTAGTAGAAATAGCCTTAAAATATCATGTGGAGGAGGCTTCCTTCAAAGGAAAAGCTCAATTTTTGTTGCTAGTGGTGTTCACTTCACTTTCATTTTTGCCAGTGTAATTCCTCCCAGACTCCATTGCATGTACTGATTTTACTGACTTAACAAGGGAGCTGAGCTATGGGAAACTCCGGGAGACAGTAGAGGGCAGAAGGTTAGGGTTACGATCCATAGAGTCACAAAGAGTTGGACCTGAATATTGGAAATGCTTTTCCTTTGCGTGGTTTTCTAGCAGCAATGCTACATAGACTGGGTGCTGAATTATTTTATCCATCAGCTGCATGGTCGCATATCCAAATCCTGGGAAACCAGAACCATCTGCCTCTAGCTCAGCACTGTTCCAAATTTGTTCCAAGGGGTCCGACTGTAGGCAATAAGGGACGAACTAGCTCATGTTCCACTGTTAGGCAGGTTAGGCTGTAGACCAAGATGCCACCTGCCTACTTCCTTGGACAGCTGATGATTCCTAAGGGATGTTTGAAGTTCTACATAATCCCTATAAGAAGCAAGAAGGTTGAAAAAGGTTTTTAAAATTCTTTAAACATCATTGGCTGTTGCAGTTTGGGTGGTAGGTTGGAAGCAACCCAATGTTGGAGTCCTACCAATGTTGGTAGGTTGCCAGCAACCCAGAGTTGGAGTCCTGAGCATCACCCCCTTGACCGATATTGCTAAAAATTTGGGGTGCCAGGGGAATACCCATATTGTATTTAATAATGAAGTATTTAAAAAAAATTGAAAAGCCAAGGGAAAATACCAAATAACAGGAGGCCAGCTGCTTTGGGAAACGAGCAGGCAGGGTGTTGGCTTCCTTATGAAAGTACTTGCCACTGTGGGGATCTCTATCACACAGCACTAGAAGCGGGGGGCACTCTATGAAGCTGATGGGCGGAAGAGTCAGATCAGACAAGGGGGAGTATTTCTTCACCCAGAAAGGTCATCGGTCTATGAAGTTTGCTGCCAGAAGAGGTGGTGATAGCAACTAGCCTAGATGGCTTTAAGGAAGGGTTAGACAAATTCATGGAGGATAGTGTATGAACAGCCACTAGAATGGATGCCTAAGTACACCTTTCAGCCTGGGAGGACAAGCAGGATGCCTCTAAGGCCATTTGCTGGGATTTGAGAGCAGGAGAAGGTTTGCCCTTGACTCTGATAGAGATGCCCATGGGCAATTGGTGAGTCACTCTGTGAGACAGGATGCTGGACTAGATGGGCTGTGCCCAGTCCTCTTATGTTCTTCTGGATAGCTTATTGGGCTCAATAGAACACAGGTCTGGTTCACCAGGACGTTACTTAGCAGAAAATGCATTAGAAGTCCAAAAAAAAAAATCAGTTTCTGTGCTGCCCATTCCCTCAAGGGATGTTAGCTGTACAGAGGAGTTGAGAAGAAGCCTATAGAGCTTGCTTTAACTGCTCCCATGCACTTCCAGCTAACTTTGGTCAAGTGATAATGTCGCTGTGTCCCTTCCAAGCTGGCTATGCTACTGCTTAGGATTATGGCAGATATATTTTGTTGCTGAGCCTCAAAATCAATATATCTCTTCCCAATTACAGATACAGAACAGACTAAGCAGATTGTATTTGTGCCCACTAAAGAGCCAGCTTTTGTCACTGTTCCTCAGAACAGCTTTGGTGAACCATTTGTGCTGAGTCCAAATGTGTGGTCTCTGGTCATTGAAGCTGAGGACGTTCTCTTGGTAAGGATATTCTTTCCCTTTCTTAATGTTTTTGTTCTGGAGGGAGAGAGAAGAGGAGCTCATAATTCTGCTCTCCATTTAAGGATTACTTGGTCCTGCTACCCAGTTCATACTACGAAGCTCCTATACTGCAGCTGATGATCTCAGATCCCTGCACTTACAGTCCAGCTCCAGAACAAGTTGGTCAAAAGTAAGTAATTTTCATCATGGTTAAAACTTTACATGGTTGTAAAGTTTTAACGCCATTTGAGCGCTGGAACAATTGCATAGGCATCTCAGCATAGGCATCTCAGCATCTACTGGGCATCAGAGTTCCATTTGGCTTTCGTAGACCATTTTACAGGAGAGCCCTTCTAGCCTGGCATCTCTCTAGCTCTCCATGGGTTTGGAATTTGGCATTAAAAATAATGGAGAATGGTCAGCGTCTTCCTAAGATGTGTAGCTCGAAATCATTTTCTGGTGAAGTTCGAGACGTCCGTCCATCCGGATGGGTGGGTGGGTGGATGGATGGATGGATGGATGGATGGATGGATGGATGGATGGATGGATGGATGGATGGATGGATGGATGGATGGATGGATGGATGGATGGATGGATGGATGGATGGATGGCAGGGCTGTTTCAGATGGTTCAAGGGCTTTTGTTGTCACCCACAAGGGTCAGTTTGTCACATCTTCATAGACTGTGAAAAATTCATGAGGCACTTGTGGGACAAAGTCACCAAGATTCACATGGAATTGGACTCCATGGTTGGAAATGGTTTAGTGGTGGTATCTGGAGTACCACCTGTTATTTTACATCAGTTTTAATTATTGTGATCTGAGAAAGTAGATAAGCCGCTTGCCGGGATCTGACCAACTAAATGTCTCCTTATTCCTTGTCCTACATGGCTAATTAAAGCTGGCCAAGGGGATATGGTTGGGTTATAGGTATCTGTCCTGTCTAGGGCAAAGGAGGGGCAGAAACTTGGCCTCAAGCCCAATCAATATTGCAGCAACAATGATAAACAAAGCAGGTGCCCAGTCTGGAGTCAAAAGCCAAAAGTAAGGCTAAACAGAGAAAAGGTCACCAGGCCACAGTCAAATAGCCAAAGCTAGGATGAACAAAGTGAGGGACATTAGCATTAAGATCACAAAGTAAAGGCCTTCTTGTAGTTCTGCAAGGGGGGGTTGTAGTACATGAGAGACCTTCTCTGTGGTGGCCCCCCAGCTTTGGAATAGCCTCCCAATTGAAGTACTCCTGGTGCCAACTTAATATGTTTTTTGGCACCTGATTAAAATACTGTCTCTTCACCTGGGCCTTCTGCCAGGGTGGGAGGGTGAGACAGAGGCATACAAATGTTCTAAGTAAATTAAGTAACTAAGTAAGATGGTTTATTTGCAAATATACAGAACTACAACTTAAATGTGCATTGCTTTATCATGAATGACCTGTTAAAATATTCAGATTTCGGGCAATTTCTCCATGTTATCTAGGTGAACTGATTACTGTGTCCCTTTGCTATCCAATTGCTTCTGCTCCTTCTTCCGTATGTTCTTATGTTCCTTTGTTTGCAAAACAGACACATCACTGTGTCATTGCATCTGATACCATTTGCATGGGGGCTGGCATGTGCAGGGTGGTTATCCTCCCAGCTTCTTAAAAGCAAGTCTCCATCTCTATTGCAGCAGAAACAGAAGAAGTATGGAGTTTGAGAGGGGAACATGCTAACCAACTTTTCTCACAGGCAGTTGATGGTGCTAAAGCTGACTGAATCAGAATACGGTGTATAAACTGATTTGTTTAGCAAACCCCTTACTGCTTCTAATTCTGCAGAGTTGCTCTAGAAACAGAGATATGCTTTTGTGGAGAAGCATAAACAGTTCCCTGCATATGGCTGTGTCTCTCCCTGCTCCCCACCCCCCAGCCTGAAAAACAGCAGTTCAGTATTCTAACAAAGATCTTGATGATTTTAAAAAATGTATCTCTCTCGTCATTCTTAGCTGTTTCCTGTATAAGTATGTGCCTGTGGAGCAATTTCCCTTTGCGTCAGGAGAAGATGCTTTATGTAAGCTGGATAACAACTTGCCAAGACCATGTCCTAAGAAGCCCAACTCTCCCGTGCAGCCAGAGATGGTGATGTGCAGTGGAAATGATGTAAGTGGTCCCTTCATGTTAACATGTCATTTAAACCTTGGAGCTGTAGTAAACACTCTTACAGCACTTCAGCACTTGCCTTCTATGGACGGCTCCATTGAGATCAGATCAAGTGGAGCTGTTCACCTGCTGGAGCGGTCCACTTATCTAGGAACAAGACCATCCACATTTGGAGGGCTGCTCCAGGACACCCCTGGGAACCTGCCTCCAAAACTTCTGATGGCCATGAATAAAAGTTCCTGGCCTTATAGCCGCCAGGGGACTTATTTGAGTTGTGGGTCTTTTTGCACCTGCTCCATGATCCGATTTAGCAGGCACAGGTAGATCTTTTTAAACTTGCCTACCGGTAGACTGGTCTAGGTGGCCATTTGAAGCCATCTCATCCAATCTACTCTTTGTTCAGTGAGGACAGGGCATACTACAAGGATGCAGAGCCCTCCTCAGGTTGGACTAGTGTGTGGAATTAGAGACCTATGGACCATTTACTGTACCAGTGTGGAAAGACTCTTGGTTCAAGATAGAATAAATTCCTTCCTCCTTATTTGTTATAGGGTTTTCCCCAAGGGAACCTACTTAGGATAGGTTGTATCTCTGGCTGTAAGCCTTGATAGCCACATAGAATTTCTGTGCTGGCTCAAAACAAAGAAAGATTATTACCCACAACCTGCTTCTGAGGTTTCTGGAGGCTTCCAAGTAGGAAACAAATTGACAGATTAGATCAAGGGTGGTCGAACTGTGGCCTTCAGATGTTGCTGAACTATAAATTCTGTGATGCTGAATGATTCATAAGAAATGATGAAAGTAATTGTTTTACCTTTGGAAGAGCATAATTACCTTGACTTTTGTGGTCATGTGGTACTATCAGACTGGAGCTAACTCTTGGCGACTAAGTAGAAAAATCCATTCAGGAGAGCACCCCAGTTTAGTTTCATCCAATAGGTCCTTGTATGAGGTTCTCTGAATGTTGGAGGAGGAAGCAATTAGATTCAGTCTTAGAGTGCTAGGCAAAAACGTCAGAAGAGTCTCTTGTTTTGCAAATTGTTCATCAGGCTCATTAAACAGGGCAACAAATAACAAAGGTAAGCCTAAATGTTGTGTTTCCTGACTTGTAGATGTCAAGCATAGGACAAGAGCAATTAGGTATGGAAAACTGTCAGAAGACTGGCTAAAACCCAGCACATTTTCCACATACACTGAAGGAAATTGCTCCCCAAAATAGCAGGAAAATGCCAGTTTTGAAGGCTAACTTGTGGAAGAGTGACCAGACGAGAGGAAGTAGTTTTTCACCCAGAGGGTCATCAGTCTATGGAATTTGCTGCCAGAAGAGGTGGTAACAGCAGCCAGCCTGGATGGCTTTAAGAAAGGCTTAGATAAATTCATGGAGGACTGGTGTATCAATGGCTATTAGAATGGATATGTAGTCTGGAGAGACAGTCAGAATGCCTGTAAAAGCCATTTGCTAGGATGTGAGAGTAGGTGAATGTTTTGCTGTTATCTTCAGCTTGAGCAATTAGTGGGCCGCTGTGTGAACTGTGGCCTGATCCAGCAGGACTCCTCTTACATTCTTAGGAGTATTTTACTCATAAGTAGTAAGAGAGGAACACAGCGCTTTCCCTGTGAATTTCACAGTTACTAAAACTCAAAATAACTCTTTAACCTGAATTTCCCCAAAAAGCGGTTTAGAACAGTCCGAATGTTAAGGTAGGAAGGGGAGTTCTTTCTTGTAGTTCTGCTTCCCTCAGAGGTACAAGAGACGGTCCGGCAAAGGAAGTCCTTCTCTGTGATGGCCCCAGGCCTTTAAACAGACTCCTGGTAGTGGTGCACCAAGGTCCAGAGCTCAGTGGTTTCTGATGCCTGGTTAACATACACTTCTTTACCAAGGCCTTTTGTGTTTAGTTTCTTTTGAATGTTGTTCTACCAGGGAGGGAGGGAGGGTTAAATTTTGAGTGTGTTAAGTCTTTTTAAAATGGTTTTTATGCTGTGTTACTTGCCCTTCAGTTAAAGGTCAGGATATAAATACTTGAATTGACTGACTGACTGACTGACTGACTGACTGACTGACTGACTAACTAACTAACTAACTAACTAACTAACTAACTAACTAACTAACTAACTAACTAACTAACTAACTAACTAACTAAACTAACTAACTAACTAACTAACTAACTAACTAAACTAACTAACTAACTAACTAACTAACTAACTGACTGTTTGGTCTAGTGGCTAGGGAGCCAGACTCTTATCTGGAAATACCGGGTTCGATTCCACCCTCCCCCATGAAGCCAGCTGGGTGACCTTGGGCTAGTCACAGCTCTCTTCTGAACTCTCACAGCCCCACCTACCTCACAGGGTGCCTGTTGTGGGGAGAAGAACAGAAGGTTAGTCAGCAGCTTTGAGTCCCCTTAAGGGTGAAAAAAGCTAGGCAAACCAACTCTTCTTCATCATCATCATCTTCCTGCGTGAGGCCAGGTGAGTGATCTTGGGCTAGTCACAGTTTTCTTCTGAGCTCTCATAGCCCCACCTACCTCACAGGGTGTTCTGTTGTGGGGAGAAGAATAGAAAAGCTTTGTCAGCCGCTTTGCATCCCCTTAAACGGGTGAGAAAAGAGGGGTAGAAAAGCCAACTCTTCTTCTTCTTCTTCTTCTCTTCACAGCTGATAGCAACTAACTAACTAACTAACTAACTAACTAACTAACTAACTAACTAACTAACTAACTAACTAACTAACTAACTAACTAACTAACTAACTAAAACGTCCAGAAGGAGGGCATCGAAAGTCAGTTTCAAACTAAAGATTACAGCTGGTTCTAAAACTATAGCATGCTTGATAGGTATCAACCTCATCTTGGCAGTAAACGTAACTAAATATTCCTACCCCAGCAACATGGCAACATTCTGGGTTCATAAATCACTAATGGTACTGTGACCAGTGAATTTCAATTTGTTGCTAGTTATTCATGTATTGTTAGGTGCAACTGTGATGCTGTTTAAAGATTCAATAAAATGAAACTGAAAACAAAAAAACTAAAGATTTAGATTTTGCTCAGGACCTCAAGAACCCAAAACTCACACCTCTTTCTCCTTAATTCCCCCCCCCCCCCC
>MTQE01002217.1:4306177-4322994 GCA_014337955.1 Aspidoscelis marmoratus | reverse complement strand
GAGCAAAGTTACGGAACGAATTAAACTCGTATGTCAAGGTACCACTGTACGTGCACTTTAAAGAAGAGTTCCAGCGCTCTTTCGGCAATTCGCGGGCTTTGCTCGCTATATCTACCTTGAGGATGCTCCGTGGCAAAAGGGGCGGGGATTGCTTGCCTGCACACACAGCCAAAAAGCATTCACACATCTGAGAAATGCAGCAGGTTCGCTTCCTTTCCTTTGTAAAAAGAGCCAGAATTGCTCAGAATTGCAACATTGTTATCAAGTGATCTGTGAAAGCCTTAAAAGAGAATGAGCGAAGGATCGCGCTGCCGATGGCTGCAGCCGCTGACTTTGCCGGGGCAGAAAGCCTTTTCTAACAGAGAACTGAGTGAAAGTAAGTGCTGAAAGTGAATGAATGAGCGATCATCTGCCTTTGCTAGGGGCGGGAAGCCATTTCAGGAGACGGGATCTGGCTATTTTTTCTTTTAACAAGAGAGGGGGCGGGGGGAAAAGATGCCCGGAAAGAGAAGACGGCTACCATGGGGACGGAAAGTCCGTTTAGATCACGGCTGCCATGGGGACGCTTATTCCGGAAGTGGAGGGGACTTTTAAAGTCAGCTATAACAGAGTGACGGCAGAGGAAGCCGAGAGGGGCTAATAAGTCTTTTGGGGACAGGGCCTTAATAGTGTTTATGGCTGCCAAGTTTTTGAAGTGATGTTGAGTAATGCAACAGCTTTTGTGAGTACATTAGATCCCACAAAAGGAATACGTAAGAACATAAGAGAGGCCCTGCTGGATCAGGCCACAGCCATCTAGTCCAGCATCCTGTCCCACACAGTGGCCCACCAAATGCTCATGGGCATCTCAAGCAGAAGACGAGTAACTGATGTGGGTGGTTCTAAGCAACCAACCCAGACCTTCGATCATCTGGGCAAGGAGAATGGAAGAAGCACCTTGCTGGATCAAGTCCAGCAACTTAATCTCACAAACAGATTCTGCCAGCAGCCCTCAGGAAATGCCACATTCTCCAGCAGCTTATTTTGAATGCCACGTCTGTGTGGTTGACCAGTCTCTGAGAGATCATGCCTGCCAGGGAATGATCCTTCTGGTTAATGGTGGCAGCTGGCCTTCCCCCTGCCCATCCCCCCCCCAGCACATAGAAATAGCAATGGGCTATGGGCTATGTACAGAAAATATTAAGGTGTTCTTGGAGACTAGCTGTCTGCAGTTGGACATTTCTGGGCACTCAGAAAAAACTGTCTTTCGTTCTTGATCTGTAAAGTCAGTCTAGCCCAGTCCATGGCAGTATCAAGGGGTCCTGGCATATGGCTCCAGCCGCCACTCTGGACTTGGCCTGGATTTCTCTTTTTTATTTTTATTTTATTAATTAATTACTGTTATTGTTATCGATACAAAAATAACAATACAAAACAAAATGCAGACAAAACTCTGAATAACATGCATCCTCCCACCAAAAGACAACCTCTTTTAGATTTTTCTTCTCTTTTTCTTCTTCTTTAGTTGGTCTAAAGAAATTTCTTATTATTTCTGGCCTGGGTTTTTCAGTCTGGGCCAGATTAGTCTTGTGGTTAGAGTGTTGGACTTTTAACTGGTAGTCTCCTGTTTCGATGCCACACTCCTGGGTGACAGTGGACTAGCCACAGCTCTCTTTCTGAGCTCTTATAGTCCCACCTACCCCACAGGGTGTACGTTGTAGGGAGAAGAACAAAAGGTTGGTCAGCTTCTTTGAGTCCCCTTAAGGGTGAGAAAGGGGAGTATGAAAGCCAATGCCTCTTTTGTGGCATGCACCAATGAGTGCCATGTAGACATTACTACAGTGGCCTACTGGATGTCTTTGGAAAGCCTCCTACCAGGACATGCAGGCAATAGCATCCCCTTGCTCAGCATGCCTAACTTCTGGTTTTCAGAGACATACTGAAGTCGTTTTCTTATTTTTCCACCTGCAGCAGCTCCTGTGTCCCATCAAGATATCAGAAGATATCGCAGTCGGTTGTCTTGGAAGATGGACTGCTGCTGCCATTTGGCCAGAATTTCCCGCTCATTCATGCCTTCAGTGTTCCTCCGGCAAGCATCCCACCTGTGTCTCGGCTGCCGCCTCCAACACTCATAGACCCCTCTGCAGAGCTCATTCTACTCAAGGCTCCTCAGGCATGTATCAGAAAAAAGTAGCACAAAAATAGAAATGTGGGTCTTGTTTAATCTTATTGCAGTAGGGTAAGGATTGCTGCCTCTACGGGTTGAATGGAAAATACATTCTTTGATACCAAGGGCATCTGGAAGGAATATACACGTCCCAAGAAAATGCAGAATGATAAGAATCAATCTTATATTGCAGGATAGGCAGTAATTCTTCTGTAGCTCCCATGTAGTAAAGAAACTACAAGAATGCAGATCTAGTACGTAAAACGCACATGCTGAACCTTCCTGCACGCGCTCCGTGATTCAAATCAGTAGATCTGGACCAGCCAGGTCCACAAGTCCAGAGCATGAAAAGGTGTGGTTTGCAACAGTGCTTTTTGCAAGATGTCACTAGTCCAGACTTTTCCCCACCACTTCCCTGAAGGGTTTGTGAGCTTTTGGGATTCTGCCGAGGGCTCTGAAGGATTAGGGGCATTTGTTCCTAGTCTTGGAATCATTGGGGGACCCATTTTAGTGCACCATCACAAAGGTCCCTCAGTAGTTCTGAACACAGAGGGGGTGCCTTCTGCGTGCCTCCATCTTCTGCACCAGGCCCACCTTGATGTTGAAGTCCACCAGTAATCCCGATCAGCGTTTCCCTGATTGGGATCACTCTTCATCCAATCAGTGACAGCAGGTGAGGGCCATCGTGCGTTTTCAGAAAAGTATAGGTGAAAAAGAAAATCTTGCATTTGAGAGAAGGGTAAGAGATGCTTAATAGTTTGTGGTCGTGGAAGAACACGTTGTCTGCATGGCAATCCGGGTCAAGGCACTACTAAGGAATCATCTGCACTGGAGTAGAGTAGGTCCAGATCAGATAAATCCATGCTAGTATTCTTTAGCGCACATTTGCTCTTCCTGTGTTGACCCAGATCTAGCAAATGGAGATCTAGCTAAAACGGATTAACTGAGATAAGTGCAGAGAGGGCTCCAGTCTTCTGGCAAATCCATCCATGGTGCTTCCATGTATGTTTATGGGTACAGGCCTCTACTGGTAACAGCTGTGTGTTAGGGTTTACTGTGAAGAGAGCCAGACAGACCAAAAATACCCCAAATGGGCCATCAATTATTTTTATTATTGTTTTTTAAAAAGACACAGGGATAACATGAGCAATAATGTTTGGGAATATTTTCCTTTGTGTTTTTATTGCAGACAGCCGTAGTGTTTAATGGTCACATCCAGAGTCTGGGACGGTATGCTTTCATTCTTCATTGCTATCAGCCTAGTCACCCAACGTTCCCTGTGGAAGTATTGATCAATGGTGGACGGATCTGGCAAGGTAAGGGTCTTACCAATGGGGTGGGAGTACTGGCAATAGTATCACTGGTTATAGAGAGTAGGTGGGAAGCTTTTAGCATTTATTTGCAGGTAAACTGTTCTGTGGCAGCAGGGAGGTGTTGCACAAAGAAGCTGTATAAACTGACACATAAAGGCCCTTTCTGCACTGAGCCTTATTCTGGGCCATATCTTCGAATAGGGCTCTGCCCTGCTACAGCAGACTATGGCAGGCCACTAGCTTGCAAGTGGCAGGACCCTATTCTGGGATATAATCTGGAATAAGGCCTGGTGCAGAAAGGACCAAAAGGACTACAGTGGTACCTTGACATATGAGTTTAATTCGTTCCGTAACCTTGCTCTTATGTCAAATCGCTCGTATCTCAAAGCAATTTTCCCATTAATCCATTCCAGCTCCCAAAACACCACCTCAGTTGTTTTTGTTATGTACTGTACTGTATTTACATACTCGTATCTCAAATCTTGCTCTCATCTCAAAGCAAAATATCACTCGCTCGGCGGCTTGTATCTCAAAACACTTGTATGTCAGGGCACTTGTATGTCGAGATACCACTGTATGTTAATATGGAATCTTAGAGGCTGAACAGAATTACTATATAGATATTTTCATATACCAAGAACAAATGAGGAGTCCTGGGGGACTGGGCCACAGACCGTCTGGTGCAGCATCACACAGTGGCTGACCAATTGCTTCTGGGCATTCTTCATCAGCAGGTTTGGTCTAGCGGTTAGGGAGCCGGACTTTTATCTGGGAATACCGGGTTTGATTCCGCCCTCCCCCATGAAGCCGGCTGTGTGACCCAGCTCTCTTCTGAGCTCTCACTGCCCCACCTGCCTCACAGGGCGTTCTGTTGTGGGGAGAAGAACAGAAGGTTTGTCAGCCACTTTGAGTCTCCTTATATGGATGATAAAAGCGGGGTGGAAAAGCCAGCTCTTCTTCTTCTTCTTCTTCTTCTTCTTCTTCTTCTTCTCCTCCTCCTCCTTCTTCTTCTTCTTCTTCTCCTCCGTCTTCAGCAGAAGACAGAGGTAAAACCTTCACCTGCTCTAGAATCCCTGCAGGTGAATTCTGCCTGACTCTCCAGCCTGGAGGCCATGCCTAGACATCCATTCTAGCAGCACTTGAGTCATTCTAAGTAGATGTCATCAGTTCTAACATTTTTTGTTAAGCTTTTAAGGAGTGACAGCAGCCCTAGGGGAAGCTTGAAATACATGATCGTCACCATCCTCATATCATCTTCTTTAAAAGTACAGTAATACGAATCAGTGACTTTGCTTTCTGCATTTTCAGGTCAAGCTAATGCTACGTTCTGTCCACATGGGTATGGCTGCCGGAATCTCATCAGCTCAGAGAACCAAATAGTCCTGGATGTTACAGATAATGACCTGAGTGTGATCATTCGTATACCAGAGGACAAATATCTTTGGCTGGTACAATCCATGCTTAAATCTCTTATTCATATTTACAAGAGAAAAAAAAAATGAAAACACACGCTCCCTTACTTATCCAGTAGTTTCTTGCTATATAGAATGCAAGCCTTTCAAGACCTGTTTTCTGTTTGTAGGATTATATCCTTGTAGTTCCTGAAGAGAGTTATGGCTCCAGCTACCTTTCAGAGGAACCTCTGGACAAATCGTATGACTTCATCAGCAACTGTGGAAGCAACAGTTTCTACATCAAGTGAGTGATAAAACTGGTTCTCTTTTTGCAACCATTTAAACAATAGAGCCTAATGCTCCTCTTCTCTTTTGGAGATCTTGACGAATACAATCCATAGTTTTATCATACTGATCTTTTAGCCTCAGTCTCCAGTACTGATCTCCAATTAATAAATACAATTAATGCAATGCAACTTCAGCAGTGCGACTTCTGTAGAGCCCTTGGTTTCTTTGGGTGACTGCTCACCATAATTTCTTCATTCATGCTCTGATGTTTGTGTACGTTCAGTTCATGTTAAACGTCAAGGACATGTGATGGTTCTCCCCACTTGACAGATCCTGCCAGTCAGTTTTAGGAAGCCCTCTGAGAGGTGGAACTTAACAGTTTGTTTATTTATATATATTTCTATCCTGCCCTATACCCAGAGGTCTTAGTGTGGACCGCAGGGAGAACGCTGATGACTAAGGACATTAGGACCCTTAGGACATTTCTAGGCCACTTCCACAATTTTCGTGTGTGGTCTAGTGATCCTTGATTTCCAGTATATGGGTTGAGTGCAAAAACAGCCTTAGTGTCTTCCTGCTACCATGTCTTTTCCTGTCCCTAACAACAGTTAATATTTCCAGCAAGAAGCTGCACATGTAAACTAAATTATGTAGACTGCAAATCTGAGTTAATGAATGACATTGATTAGGTTACTGTAAGATGCCTTCCTCTCTTTTGCAGCCCTGTGACATCTTCCAAATTCTGTCGGGACTCTGCTATTTCAATCTCTCTTTTTTACAATAATGGGGCGCAACCATGCCACTGCCACGAGGCTGGTGCCATCCGGAGTCAGTGCGCGCCATTTGGTGGCCAGTGTACCTGCAAGTCAAATATCATTGGGCGAGAGTGTTCCCGCTGTGCCACTGGCTACTGGGGTTTTCCGAACTGCAGACGTGAGTTTCTTCTTCTCTACAGTTGGAGGACGTTCATGGTTGCTTAGTGTGCCAGTTGTGTTTGATGTCTAGACCTACTAACACAGAAGTACAGGATATATATATATATACAGTTGGCTAGAAGTATGCTTAACGCATAAAAATGTATTGTGGGCCTTCTCACACTTAACTGCAGTGAGAAAGTGTCCCACTGCACTTAAATTCAGGGATGGTGGCTGGCGTTAGCACTGCGAGTGCTGGTACCGTCCCAAACGTACTGGCTCTCGTAGTGTGGACAGTCTGTCCCAGAACATCTGCACTGATATAGCAGAGGCTGCAGCAACTTCTGCTGTCCTCCAGGCTGTTGCTATGGCAGTTGTGTCACCCTCCTGCAGCATTTGCACAAGAAAGTAGTGTGGACACAGCATCTGGGGCTATACTAGGAGCATCCTAGGTGCTCCACCACTATAGAAGAGCGGAATGGCTGCACGCTGTCTGGGACACTCTGGACCAGAGGTGGCATTGCTGATGCAGTGTCCCAGAGTGTATGTGGCGTTTCTGATTTTCCAAGTGCAAAAAGACCAAAGAGACTGTCCCTTGAAAGAAAGAAAAAAAACTACAGGAAGACCTCTCCCATCCATTTGTCTGGATTCTATTTTTCTTCGACAGTGCTAAAGCCGCTTGCCTCACTTGTCAGAGAGCACATGGCCCAAGATATTAACAACCATTTGCAGCTTCAGAGGCAAGACTATTCGGCTTGAAGTGAAGAAATATACACAAGAAGAGGGAATCAATACAGCCGCTCTTATTTCTCAGTTTTCTTTACATAGAAAGAATCTTCAGCATCTTTATAACAGGCCATTTCCTGTGCTCACTAAACTTAAGCCCACCACACGTCAAGATGGCGGCTGGGGAATGAAAGTTCCCTGGCAGCGATCTTGGGGGCCGGGGCGGAGGGCCATGTGCAAACAGCATGCCGTCTCCCTAAAGAATAAGTCTCCCTAAGAGTAGTGCTGCAACATAGTGCTATCCTTAATGCACGGGGGGGAAAGCATGCTACGCTTGTAGTGCTATTTCCATCTGATGCAAATCTTGCCTCAAAAAAAGTCTGCCAGTGTGGTACTCTGTGGCCTGGTGTACCACGAGGGACCAGGTAATCGAAAGTTTAGGGGCAATTGGAGGCACCCCCTGTTGGCCCTGAATCTGGGATGAGCCTTGGAGCCAGTGCGGAGGGAGGCACAGAACAGGCCATCCTGATTCATCCAACCTCGCCCTGCACCAGGAGCCATTGCTCATTTTGGTACAAGGCAGCCCACCCTGTACCAGAGCAGCCAAGGTAATTGTACGTTCGGCCTAGAAGCCAAGTAAACGTTCTGTGCTTTTTATGCAGTGTGGACGTGTCTTCTCTTTATAATACGTGCATGGTTGCTTTCACTTCTAGCCTGTGACTGTGGAAGTCGCCTGTGTGATGAGCTGACGGGTCAGTGCATTTGCCCACCACACACCATCAAGCCAGAGTGTGAAGTCTGTGAGCCCCAGACCTTTGGTTGTCACCCCCTGGTTGGCTGTGAAGACTGCAATTGTTCAAGCCCTGGGATCCATGACGTCTTAGAGCCCGGATGCAATATAGACAGTGGACAGTGCAGGTGTGTAAAGGGCCTTTTTCTGCTGTCCTGACAGCTCAGCTCCCATTGGCTGCCCCTTCCCATGTGTTGCGCGCCTCACCCCACGCGACACAGGAAGTCTCACAGCTGCCGAGGAGGAAATGGTGGCCCTCCGTTTGGAATGGGGACATTTTTGTCTAATTGCAGATTTAATCTGATAATCTGGAGGCCGCCTTAGATGACACAAAGTCTGTTGCTTCTCTTTCTTTTTTTCCCTGAAGACATTGGTAAAGGCCTCCTTTTTTGTCGGATGTTCCTGAGTCATCTTTAGCAGCCCCATGAACGTAGTTCGGGTATTTCATTATGGAAGGAAGGCTTTTAATCTGATATTTCATCTCCCTGTTTTACTAAAAAGCCCTAAGGTGTCGCTTGGCAGGTGCTTGTATTGACTAGCAGCACCGTTTGTTTGCTTTGTTTGCTGAATTAAGGAATGGTTTAATCCCTGTTTTCATAGCAAAGCAACAGTTTGCTTTCTGGGAAGGCATTACATTACATAACTCAGTGCTTTTTCTGCTGCTGCTGGGCTGGATCTGCACTCGCAATAAGGGGTGATCTTTGGTCATATGAGGGTGGGGAGCAGATGTCCAACCTCCAGGAATGGTGGTCTCCCACCCTAAACCCCCCAAATCATGGATTGTGCCAAGAGCAGGAAAAATGACTCTTGGGGTGTACCTTTCAGCAGAGTCAAATTTTGGCCGGCCTTCATTGCTGATGCCAACACATGATATTCCAGGTCCTTTTTCAGCTGCTGTTGGTTCTGACAATCAGTCATGAGCCAGTTTGGTCTTGTGGTTGGAGTGCCAGACATATCTGGAGGTCTTCTCATTTGATTTTGCTTCCTCCATGAAGCTAGCTGGGTGACCTCAGGCTAGTCACAGCTCTCTCTCTGACCTATCACGTCCCCACTTACCTCACACGGTATATGTTGTGGGGAGAGGAACAGAAGGTTTGTCAGCTGCTTTGAGTCCCCTTAGGGGTGAAAAAAGTAGAGTATAAAAGCCAGCTTCTCCTCCTCCTCTTCCTCCTCTTCCTCTTCACATGCTTCAGCACCATGGAGGGATGGACTACCCCCTCCTAGTGACATCATGGCAGTCTCTTGCTGTTGAACATGAGCTGCCCAATTTAGTGGCCCACGTAGATGTATCCTTAGTAAGCGTTTGAGATGACAAGTTCATTACAAAGGGTGGGGGTTTTTTGAAGTCTTATTCTGAAGGACTGTAAAATTTCACAGCGCATCGCTTTAAGCCAGCGGTTTTCAACCTTCCTAATGCCACGACCCCTTAATGGAGTTCCTCATGTTGTGGAGACCCCCAACCACGGGGGCGGAGCAGCTGGGAGGTGGGAGGGAAGGGCGGCGGGAGACTCGTCGCGACCCCTCTGAAAGGGTAGTTCGACCCCCAAAGGGGTCCCGACCCCCAGGTTGAGAACCACTGCTTTAAGCATAGCACCAGTATAGCGCTTGATGAATGAATGACGAAAACCATTTTTTGAGTATTAAGAATTTGTGGACTTCGTTATTTCACATCGAAAAGTGCTCTATGGGTCTGCTGGCCTTTATTTTTTGGGGAAATGCTGAATTAAAATGGTTCCTTCGTTGATCTGCTAAGCTGTGTTTATAATTTCTATAGTACTGTATTTATTTATTTTTTCAATTTTGAAAGATTGCCTCTCATTTTCTTTAATAACTTTTCAAAAAATTCGCTAGCTTTTTTTTTAACCCTTTTCAAAAATAAATCCTTCAACATGTACATTTTGTTATGTTTTTGTGTGTCTACTGCTAGTAGTTTGAAGGGCAGGAGTTAAGAGGTATCCCTCTTCAGAGTCAATGGGTCTTTCTGTACTGACCCTTAATACTGGTTAAGGGTCCGTGTGATACTCTTGCAAGCCTCATAGATCTGCACATTAATGTCAGTCTATGAGGCTGCACCCCCTGCTGGTCCACTTTAAGTGTGATCTGGATTAAGCGAGGCTTTGACCCTGATCATGGGTGGACCCATTTGATGGGGAAATCCTGGTCCAGAACACAGGAGGTGTGCAAAATGTACGCCTCCCATGTTTGGGCAAAGCTAGCCCTCAGAAGCATGGAAGGATGTGGCCATGAAGTTTACATGACCTTTGAAGCTGTAGTATGAACTGATGTAGTCCATGCCTTCCATGATATGGATAAGTGGGCTGAGCTATTCTGGACCCACTGATCTGGATCAAGAGCGGGTAAGTGCAAAGGCAACCAAAAGGTGATTCTGCACTGGCTGATATACCAGACCAGCAAGATATTAGGGGTCTCCCTTCCAAATGCTAATGTGCCCCTTTATTCCATGCCCCCTGATGGTGGGACGTCACTTAGACTGCCCCTGTGTGTGGAAGGGAGGAAGGACTCCCACTATGCTTGCTGATCCAGTAAATCAACCAGTTCAGGTTCATCCCTAAGCTGTATTTGTTCTGGACTGTATATGTGATGCAGTCATTGCTGCAGTTCTACATAACTAAAAAGTTCAGGAGAGGATACTTAAAGAGCCTGCGACGCTAAGTCTGTTTCGGTCACCTGATGTCTGGCACTCGTCTCTTCCAGGTGCAAGCCCAACATTGTGGGCCGTCGGTGCGATCGCTGTGCCCCAGGGTATTATGGCTATCCAAACTGCAGGAGCTGTGATTGCCACCAGGCAGGGACGAGAGAAAGTGTGTGTGATCCAGCAACAGGACAGTGCCACTGTAAGGTTAGTTTAGTGCACTGACTCTTTCATGCCCTTTTGCTTCTTAGCGCTTGGCTATTGCATTGTGCGCTGCTCAAGGGATGTGATCAAGGTTAGTAAGAAGCATGACAGAAGCACTTTGAAGCCGCAGTATGGGCAGACAGAATAAAATTCTGTGCAGCAGTGTTAACACTGTTCATCAGCGCTCTGCTCTTCTTTGAGTAAGTGTTAAGACGTTTCATCTTTGTATGCTGCCATTGTGAGTATGCCTTGTTCTATTTGTACCCTTGCTCCCTCTTCTACCCAGAAGACACATAAACCTTTCCTTTTGTTCTGTTTCAAATGTTACAGGAAAACGTAGAAGGCTCCAGGTGTGACCAGTGTCACCTGGGGACTTTCTCCCTGGATGCCACCAACCCAAAAGGCTGCACCAGGTGCTTTTGCTTCGGGGCCACAGACCGCTGTCACAGTGCTGAGAAGTATCGTGTGGAGGTGATTGTCTGGGCTGAGGTTCCTGGGTGGTAGCTATAAATTTGTTTCCTTTGCTCTCCAAGGTGAATGTACATAATGTGTTACCTAGGCAGCCCTTCCTGTCTCACCCAGTGCCCCAAAAGTTGCTCATGGGCACCTCAAGCAGAGACAAGGGCAAACCTTCTCCTGCTCTCGAATCTCAGCAAATGGCCTTAGAGGCATCCTGCCTGTGCCCCCAGCCTGAAAGATGGTACCTGCTAGTTCAGCAGGCTGTGAGCTACCAACACCAGCACAGAGCAGCTTGGGGCAAGGTGGCGATAAATTGTGCCTTCGCTTTGTATGCTGCCAAACTCTTTGCAACCAAACTAGGCCCATTCCTAACATCAGCTAGAACATTAATGTTAACCAAGAAAATGTCTAACTTGTAGAAAACTTGTGGCCCTTTCTGCCCTGGGCCTTATTCTGGATTATATCTCGGAATAGGGCTCTGCCATCTGTATGCTAGTATAGACTAAGTTAGGTCCTTCCTTAGGTCTGCCATAGTCTGTACTAGCATGTGGACAACAGGCCCCTATTCCAAGATATAACCCAAAATAAAGCCCAGTGCAGAAAGGGACTGTGATTGCTAATTTGGACTTCTTTGGATTATTTTTGAAACATTTCTTCAACTCTCTCTTAGTTTATTGACATGAATGGGTGGAGTTTGTTGAGTGGAGACCGCCATGAAGCTCCAACCATGGTCAGCCTGGAAGACAAGATGGTCCGTGCTGATCTCCGGAATTTTGTGGAAGGCTCCCAGGAGTTATACTGGCATGCTCCCAGCTCTTATCTTGGGGACCAGGCAAGTCATCCCGACCTCTAACTGAATGGTTCTACTGTTTTTCAGAATGTGCTAAGAGGAATAAAAGCTCAAGAACTTTCTTAGTCCTAATGTTCAAAACCGAATTCTAGGAAATATTTAAATACCTTCACAGGTGATGAAGAAACCATTTCGCAACCTGGGAAGAACAGATTTATGGTCTGCAATTAAATTTGCTGGAAAGTCTAATGTTATTGCTTTTGAAAAGCATAGAGCACCCACATTTCAGGATGTTTATCAGGAACAAATAACGAGCCAAATTTCAGAAAATTGATGTGTTGGCTAAGGGTGTGCACAAATATTCAAATGTATTTGAAATTTGATAAAATCTGACCAAATTTCAACATTCAAACTCTGATGAAGGGAGTTCGTGCTTATTAGCAAGCTTTAATGCCCATGCCCTTATGGCAGAATCAAACTACTATATATCAATCTGCAGTCAGTTGTAGTTACATATGAGTTATTCCCTTTATGTTTTGCCTGTGATTACAGGTTTCCTCATATGGTGGGTATCTGCGGTATGAGCTGCATGCTGACACCCAGAGGGGAGACATATTCATACCTATGGACCCCCGTCCTGATGTTATTCTCAAGGTATATTCTGTGTTGCCTTTTTGGTTAGCCTAAACAGGGCTCTGCCAAAAAGATCTTCTGATCTGTTGTTTATCTCTCTCTCACTCTTCCTTTCCCCCCTAGGGTAATCAGATGAGTATCATGTTCCTTGATGGCACTTATCCCATCCCTGGAGACATTTATAAAGGGCAGCTCCAACTTTTGGAGGTCAGTTCAGATTCATCTCCATGCTGGTTTGCACAGAGCGCTGTTGTAAAGATTGTAAAATTCGTCTTTGGTTGCTGCAGTTTAAAAAACAATTGCAGCTCTTTTTAGCCCGTCTTTTGTTATTTGCTTTAGATTCTAGAAGTCTATTAGGGATATAACTTTTTTTTAAAAAAAAATTGCAGTTGTGCACATAGGATAGTCCAGTATTTTTCAGGATGGTGGGAGAAATGGGAATTTAGGACTGCTTTAACCCTAAGCGTTTTTTCAGGTGAGTTTCTCTCTGAATGTCTTGGCCTTCTCTAAGAAGGGTAAGAAAACTGAGGACCTTTCTGCACTTACTTTGCCATGCTCTCTGGTCCAGATCATGGCAAGGAGCAGAGTCCTCACACCAGCCCTGAAGATCACACAAGGGTTCTGGGGGCTCTTGGCAGAATAAGGTGCACTGCCAAAATGATTCCCCTCCTTATAAGCAGAATATTTAGGCCCACACCTTCTGCTCACCTCCATGTTCCAGATTAGGTACCACTAATGTGCTGCCTTAGAGTCTGCTAGCATAAGGGCCCTCTTGGTCTGGATCATGCTCCGTCTCGTCGGACAGAGCATACCAGCAGTGGGTGGGGCCTCTCCAATCCGCAGTAAGAGATGAAGCCCTGAAGAGAAACATGAGGGGTCCTGTCCTGTTCCAGATGACAGGTAAATGCAGAAAGATCCTGAACCTCTTTACACATTTTTAAACAGTGTAAAGCACCAGTCCGCAGACCAGCACTGGGCCATAGGGGCTTTTTTGCCGGGCTGCTGCCGTGGCTGCTGCCACGCCACGCCACGCCATCATGCCACCGCCATGCCACACCACTGCCACACCCCGGCCCCAGAAAAGGAAGCCGGTCCCTGGTGTAAAGTATTATCATTCAGAAAGCTTTTTAAATTGGCTGCATGGATGCGTGTAACAGCATATTCACCTCACGTCAAGACCAGTAGAACACGTCCTTGATACAAAGGGAACCGTAATCCTGCAGATCCCTTCTCTTCTGCAGGATAACTTCAGGCACACCGAGACACACAATCCTGTCTCCAGGGAGGAACTCATGATGGTTCTGGCGAAGCTGGAGCAGCTGCAGATCCGGGCTCTCTACACCCAGATCTCGTCATCTGTATCTCTGCATCGGGTGTCTCTGGAGAGAGCGGTGGACGCTGGAGGAGGCCTCCAAGCCAGCAATGTGGAGCTCTGCATGTGCCCAGCTAATTACAGGGGAGATTCCTGCCAGGTAGGGGAAGGTGACTGATTAGCCTATGTGCATTCGTGTGATTGTGCTCTTCTCAGCGGCATCCCTGTAGCATGTGAACATAAGAACAGAATAAGAGGCCTGCTGTATCGGGCCGCAGCATATCCAGTCCAGCATCCTGTCCCACACAGTGGCCCATCAATTGTTTTGGGGCTTCAAGCAGAAAACAAGGGCAAAACGTTCACTTTTCTCAGTTCCCTGCAAATGGCCTTGAGGGCTCCAACCTGGAAGCAGTACCTAGGGATCCATAATAACAGTATTTTCACAGGGAAGATCTATTAGTGATATGGCAGCATACAGCCTTGCTGCTGTGATATAACCACATGCTGATGCAGTTAAGCACGAGCATATTCTTGCAGTGGCTATATTTCATAATTGCCCTTGTATGTACCTAAATGAAAATGTGTCAGTTCAGAAGCTGTGTAAATGTGGGATCACATTCTGGCTGCATCCAGACTTGTTTATACTGTGCAGCAGAATGCACTGTCACGATCAGGGCATCACACAGGACGATCAATGCATTGTCATTGCGTTGCATTATCCGATTGTTGCTGTGCGCTTACCTTAATGCTGATCTGAGGGCACTTGCTGTGCAGTATAAATGAAGAATCAAATTTTCCCGCAATTCCAGGCAGAACGGCAAGAGCAGCATGATAGGGGCAGGAGGGCAGCTCAAATGTGATTGGCTGCCTCAACCCACGTGATGGCCTGTGCTGACTCAGCTCTCGCAGCTTCCAGTGGGAAGCTACAGAGCTGCTTTTTGAGTCGGGACAACCAGTCATCACTGCGCAGAAGGTAAGCTGCACTTTTACCATTAACTGCAGATTTAGTCCGTAAGTCTGGAGGCAGCCCATGAAAGTAAATGGAGTTTGAAAGCACAGTGCCCTAGAGCACAATACATAACTCAAACTTTGTCATCTCCTCCTTCGCAACTAGGAATGTGCTCCAGGCTATTACAGGGACACCAAAGGGCTTTTTCTGGGAAAATGCATTCCATGTAACTGTAATGGTCACTCCGACCAGTGCCTTCCAGGATCCGGACTGTGTATCGTAAGTACCATAAACAAAATGGTTGCCCATTTTGGTCAAGAGCTCTTCTTGTGAATTTCTATTATGGGTGGGCAAACTGGAGCCTCAGGGGATCTAATTTCAGCTGGGTAGGAAGAGCCCAGAGGCGTGTAGGGCAGAAGTGAAAAGTTTAGAGAAAAGCTGAAACAAGTGGGGTGGTAGATGGATTGGGAAAAACCTTTTTTGCATGCAACCAGTTCAAATTCCAGGGAGGAAAGTGATAGGCAAGATGTGGATTGGCTTCCCTTCCCTAAATATGGCTTTTAAAACACACCCAGTAAGAGCTAAAGCGATGATTGGAGGGGGGGCAGGGGCACAGAAGCTCTGGCATGTATTTAATCCAAAATCAGACGGTGCCAAAATTGGGCACCACTGAAATTAAGGCCGAAACCAACTTGGACATTTGGACTGGGTCTACCTTACGCAGACCAGTTCAAGTTACCAGACAGGTTCAATCTCCATGGCACCTTTCTTTCTTGCCATTTTGTGCTGGAAATAAATACTTGCTGTTATTTTGTTTTAAAAGCCTGGCATTGTCTTAGCTTTTACTAGGCTTTTGTGAACATACGAACACAGTGCTCGCTTCGGCAGCACATATACTAAGAACATAAAAACAAAAATAGCACCTGGTGGATTAGACCCAAGGAGTACACAGAGGTTTCAGGGTACCTCCCTAGTGGTGGGAGATCATTACAAGAGAAGCAGTAACTTCAGTGTAAGTAAAATGGGCTTCATTTCTTCTCTGTTCAGAACTGCCAGCACAACACAGAAGGAGATAACTGTGAGAGATGCAAAGATGGTTTTGTGGCCAATTCTTCCCTTGATGGAGTTCTGCAGTGCATCGGGTGTCCATGTCCCCTTTCGGTTGCATCTAACAAGTAAGCCTCTTTTGCAAAGCTTTTAGCCGTGACTTTTTCCTTTGGAGTGGCTTTGTTTACACTTAATACCAAATCTTGCTTAAGTGTCACACAGAAGAGCTTTAGCCCATGCAAGAAATAGGCTATTTTTGTTGCCTAGTGCCCCTGAAGATCTCATTTATTTACATAATTGTGTTTCACTGGCGAGCATTGATTGTATTTTGATCTTATTTTCATCAGTAAATGTTAAGAGCTTTCCCGTTTCTTGTTCCACTGCAGCTTTGCTATTGGATGCATTCACAAAGGCTCAGTGACGCAATGCCTCTGCAAGCCGGGTTACGCTGGCATGTCATGTGAACGGTAAATAACAGCTTTGGTCATGGATCTTTCTTCGTTTTTAAAAAATTATTTCTGAGAAATATATCACCGGAGATTATGCAATCAGGATAATGCAGGGCAACCAAAAGCAGACTTAAGAACCTAAGAGAAGCCCTGCTGGATCAGGCCACAGCCCATCTAGTCCACCATCTTGTCTCACACAGTGGCCCACCAATTGCTTCTGGGAGGCTCAAGAGGAAGATAAAGACAAAAGGTTTTCCTGTTCTCAAATCCCTGCAAATGGACTTAGAGGCACCCTGTCTGTCTTCCCAGTTGGAGATGATACCCAGGGATCCATTCTGGTGGCCATTGATACACTTGTCCTCCATAAATTTATCTAAACCTTTCTTAAAGTTATCCAGTCTGGTTCTTGTCAGCGCTTCTTGTGGTAGTAAATTCCATAGACAGATGGCCCTCTGGGTAAAAAATATTTGCCCTTGTTCGTTCTAACTCTTCCGCCCATCAGCTTCATAGATTACCTCCTGGTTCTAGTGCTGTGCAGTAGAGAAAATATTTTTTCTCTATCCACTTTTTCCCCACTGTGCATGGTTTTATATACTTTCAGGGCTGAAGAGGCCCAGACTTTGTAGTCCGATTTTACAAGGGAAGTGTTCTACATAAGAGCATAAGAGAAGCCCTGCTGGATCAGGCCATAGCTCATCTGGTCCAGCATCCTGTCGCACACAGTGGCCCACTAAATGCTCATGGGCATCT
>MTQE01002217.1:4284992-4305732 GCA_014337955.1 Aspidoscelis marmoratus | reverse complement strand
AGGTCCCCTCTCAAACGCCGTCTCTCCAGACTGAAGAGGCCTAGACGTTCTAGCCCCTTGGTCATTCTGGTTGCCCTTTTCTGATGGCTGATGCTTCCTTTTTTTTTCTTTTCTACTCCAAAGGTGCGCTCCGGGATACTATGGAAACCCTCTAGTGATCGGCAGCTCTTGTCAGCCTTGTGACTGCAGTGGGAATGCTGACCCCAACATGCTCTTTAGCGACTGTGATTCACTGACAGGGTTCTGCACAGGATGCATGTACAATACAGCAGGTCCCAGGTGTGAAGTTTGTGCCCCTGGGTTTTATGGCGACGCAGTAGTAGCAAAGAACTGTACAGGTAAGTTTGTCCCTGATGTGCACAGATATTTGAAAATTCAAATATTCGGTTCTGTCGAATGTCAACATTCAAACTCGAATAGGATTTTCAGAGATCCGAATTTACACATTTGGATGAATTTCGGATTTTTGAAAATCCCAATATGGATTTTTGAATAATTCGAATGAACCGATCTGGATCTATCGTATACGAATGTGCGTGAAAATTATACGTATTTGCAAATATAATGTGAGATGAAAACAGGAAGCGTACGTATTTGTGCAAATTCGTATATCGGATTTTCGAAAGTGTAGATTTTTAAAATTCAAATTGAATCGAATTTCCAAATATTCGATTGGAATCCGAATGCAAAAAATACATTCGTGCACGTCCGTACGTACTGCTAGGTACTGCTATTATAGTTAATCAGTAAATTATAATGTGTTTCTGCAAGAAAGAAATATAAAGAAGGACCTAGGCTGTGGGGCTGACAGGGTTTATTTATTTATTTATTTATTATTTACATTTATATCCTGCAGGTCTCAGGGTGGGTTACAAGATTTAAAACAGCAGGTTAAAACAGTAATATCCATAAAAACACAAAAACAAGCAAATGAAAAATCCAGCGTATTTAAAAAACGTATTCTAAATATTAAAATACTAATATCTACTGTGGGAGGAGAAATGGTCATGTTAGCCAAGGGCCAGGGCAAAGAGGTGCATCTTTACCGCCTTCCTAAGTGTATACAGAGAAGGGGTGTGACACACCCTCAAGGGGGAGACTATTCCCTAACCAGGGGGCCATTACTGAAAAGGCCCTTTCTCAGGTGCAAACCCGCCTCACTGGACTGGGCCTCACTGAAACAAAATGGACATCCCTCTGTGCAGCAAAGAGGAGCCAGCTGTTTTCATCCATTTCAGAATTATGTGATTTTTGGTGCCTGGTGCGTGGTTTTTTAAAAATCAGTTTGTTGTTTTATTGAATGTTGTAACCACCGCCTCCCTTTGATGAAAGGAAAGATTGAATACAAATGAAACAAACAAAATAAAATTGACCAGCCCTAGAGCTTTTCAGTACAGGAAATGGGTGGTTAAAAATGGGAAGGAGAATAAAAGGAAAAGTTATCCCTCTTCCCAACTGATGACAACCAAGTTGAAGGGTTTGGTATGCCCTTGGTGAACCAGTTTGGTTTAGTGGTTAGGAAGCTGGACTCTTATCTGGGAATACCGGGTTCGATTCCACCTTCCCCCATGAAGCCAGCTGGGTTACCTTGGGCTAGTCACAGCTCTCTTTTGAGCTCTCACAGCCCCACCTACCTCATAGGGCATCTGTTGTGGGGAGAAGAACAGAAGGTTTGTCAGCCGCTTTGAGTCCCCTTAAATGGGTGAGAAAAGTGGGGTAGAAAAGCCAACTCTTCTTCCTCCTCCTCCTCTTCTTCTGTCACTGAAGAAGAAGAGTTGGCATTTGTACCCTGCTTTTCTCAGCCTTAAGGGGACTCAAAACAGCTGACAATCTTGCTGTTCTTCTCCCCACAACAAACACCCTGTGAACTAGGTGGGGCTGCGAGAGCTCAGAAGGAGAGCTGTGACTAGCCCAAAGCCCCCAGCTGGCTTCATGGAGGAGTGCAGAATCGAACAGAGGGACTAGCAGGTAAGATTCCCTCCTCTCCTCTATATTTTTTTTAAGTGGGCGATGGCCCTTTTAGAAGTGCATTATTGCTTCTCTACTTTTTCAAGACAAGCCATGGTGCATTGGAAAATAAGGCCCTTTGTGCACTTGGACTTATTCTGGAATATATCCTGGGATAGGGGTCTGTTGTCCACATGGTAATGTGGGCTATGGTAGGCCTTGCTTGGTGCCTGCCATAACCTGCATGATCACGCAGACAGCAGGGACCTATTCTGGGATATAACCCAGAATAAGGCTAAGTGGAAAAAAGGCCCTAAATGCTCCGTTTATTATTAAAATTCTAGATCTCCTTGTTGTGGTAGCCTATTATAAATTTCTGCCTGATACTTTTTACCATGAAAATGAATACATTTATTTATTTCTAATGTATTTATCTTTAACACCCCTTGTTTATACTCTTGTAGAATGTGCTTGCTTACCCTGTGGGACTGAATCATGTGATCCCCGGACTGGCAGATGCCATTGTAAACCAGGAGTGACAGGTCACCGCTGCGACCGCTGCCAGGTAAACAGACTCATCAGTCCTGAAATGCCCGTCTTCCTAGTGCATCCACTGGTTAACATGTAATGTGCCATGTCACTGCTTGCTGTAAATGGGTATCCCCAACACAGATTGTAAGGGCATATTTTGAATTTCTTATGAGCACATTTATATATCTGATGGAAATGCGTCATCTTCTCTCTCCTAGCTTGCACAGCGGGGATGTGCATAAATCCCCCCCCCCAATTCGCTTTGCATTTGTGCAAATGGTGCCTCTTCAAATGTGCTAAGCTTTGAATTCGCTTTGAATTCGCTTTGAATCCCTCCCACCACCAGTTGCATCTCCAAATCCATTCCGAATCTGCTCCTAAGCTTCAAACGAGGGCACAAAGGCTTTCGCTTTGTAGGCAAAGCTCAGTCTCCAAATTCGAATTTGAAAGTTTTGAATCTTTGCCTCCTGGCAGAGAGCAGAAGAGAGGGTACTAATTTCCAGAACTTAAAGATGACTGTGGAATAAGTCCTCTTTTATGTTACCACAAAATATGCATCTAATGGAACTGGCACAAAAGCTGTTGCTGCTGATCTCGATGCCTGGGCAGGCTCATCCAAAAGAATGGGATTTTGCAGGGCTTTACACAGGTCATGATTATTACCTTCAGTGGTGCACAAACCAGTGAAGCTGTGTTAATGGGAGAGTTGCTTTAGTCCTGTAAATAGACACAATATTCTGGACCGGTTAAAGTTTCCAACTGTTTCACCAAAGTAACTCTTTGTAGCATGTCCCACAGCTATAATGGGGTAACATATGTAAATATCACCATGGAGAGCTCCAGTGAGCCAATCTTAGCAGCCGCAAGCTTATTCCCGACCATGTGTGAACACCCCTGCTTCTGCAACCAAATATGTCGGTAAAGGAGTATATCTTCACCAATTATCTGGATGCATAGAATGATTATAATGATGCACCGTGGAAGGGAAGCCATGCCACAGCCTGGGACTATCACAGGGAGGGCCCTTTCACAGGTCCCCAGCCCTTCAGTTTTTGAAGGTGGTTCCACCACTTACAAGATATAAGAACATAAGAAAAGCCCTGCTAGATCAGGCCACTAGTGGCCTATCTAGTCCATCTTCCTGTCAACCCATAGTTGCTTCTAGGCATCCTCAAGCAGAAGATAAAGCTGAAACCTTCATCTCTTCTCAGCTTCCTACAGATGGCCCTTAGATGGCCAGATCCTGCCCAACTCTCCAGTCTGACTCAAGACAGACACGTGGCACTTTTCACAACAGGCAATGTCCCTCTTGCCCGTCATCCCAAGGAAGGATACTGCAGTTGGCTCACAGCTGGTCTTCCCCACTTGCGTCTTCCATTCCATTGCGATAACAAACTTTGAGCCTCTCAGCAACCTCAAGCTCAAACCTTCTTTTCCTCCTTCCTGGGAACCGTGTTACGTCCAACTGTGCTAAAAGACTGCAGACTTGACATACAAACCCAAAGTCTTCTGGGCCATCAACCTGAAAAATACCAACAACCATATGGAACCTAACGCTGGTCTTTCACTTTTAGGAAGGGCACTATGGCTACGAAACGTGCGTGGGTTGTCAGAGGTGTGGCTGTGATGTTGGATCCATTAGCACAGACTGTCATCCCCAGGACGGCCAGTGTAATTGCCGTCCAGGTGTGAGTGGCTCCCGTTGCCAGCAGTGTGCCCCTGGGTACTGGGGTCTTGGCACCAATGGCTGTTCAAGTAAGTTCCTTTTCACCACTTCAGAACATCTGCTAATAAAATAACCAGAACTATTTCCCTAAAACAGAAAGGGAAGGTGTAGAACGTAGAGGTAGTGTTGTTCTTGTTCAGCTTGATATACTCACCCCCTTTTATTTATTTATTTATTTATTTATTTATTTATTTATTTATTTATTTATTTATTTATTTATTTATTTATTTATTTATTTATTTATTTACATTTCTATCCCGCCCCATACCCGAAGGTCTCTGGGCGGGTAACAGCAGATTAAAATAGAATATACATTGAAAGACATTAAAAATTCAGCACGTATAAAACAATATACAATATGTTTAAAATGATAGTGTCTGTATTGGGCGAGGGAACATTAACATTCGAAACTTTTAAAGAAAACCTAGTTAATAGCAAGGATATTTCACAACTGAACGGCAGCATCCATAGAGTGGTAGTATCTAGCAGGGCTGAAGGAAGGCCCTGGCTTCCACTTATAGATAAGTAGCGTTTGCAAGAGTGGTGGAAGAAACACACTCCAAAGTAGGGATGTGCACGGATGGGGTTTTTTGCATGCAAATTCGAATCGAGTATCCAAACATTCAATTCGATTGGAATGTTTAGAATCCGAATACAACAAAATCCAATTCAGATTGAATACATTCGAAACTATTTGTCCTCATGTTAGATTCAGATCTGAAGATACGAATGTCACCAATATTTGAATGTGTTGTAAATATCTGTACGCATTTTGTACGCGTCCCATTTTATCCTGTATGCATCCCGTTTTCGTCCCGTACGGTAAGTGTAAATGCGTACAGATACGCATGAGATTTGTAGAGATACAAATGTGTTGGAAGAATGTGGGGTGATGTCTTTGTCTTCTTTTTTTGTTCCCTTGGCCAGAATGCCAGTGCAAAGGAGGTTCCTGCAACCCCCGGACTGGAGAATGTACCTGCTCCAATGGCCTGACGGGGAAGCAGTGTGATACCTGCATCAAGAGACATGAAATACCTGTGGTGGATGGTCCAGACAACATGAGATGTGAAGGCTAGTTTCCCCCCCCCCCTTTTCTTTTTTTTTTGCTTTGATCTACTTTGATCCCGGTTTGCCTTCTTTCTCTTGGCCAGCGATTTCACAGCTGTTGGGGCAGGTGGACATCCCACTCCTAAGGCTACATATGTCTCCTGGAACCTGTCTTATAGACCTGTTGCAGCTGCACCTCCAGATTGTGCTATGCACCATTCCACAGCTGCCAAGACAGCCGTACAATGCGCTGAGTGGGCAACCATTTTGACTGGTTGCTTAGGAGCTGTGCCAGCGATAAGTATCACACAGTGCCCAGTCTGGCACAACTGGAAGGGAGCACTACTGGGGTGCTCTGAGAGTGCAGAACCCTGCACTCTTGCCCCCCCCCTATTCTTTCTGCTTCTGCCTGACAGGGCGTGTACAACAGGAATGTGGACGTGTGTATTCCTGTCATTATAATATGGCCACCTGATCACGGGCCTCATTGTTTTTGTGCAGCAGGATTATGCTTTGCAGCTGCCTGTACTGGTTGCAATTGTTATTAATGAAATTTTGAGCATTTCACAGCAGCAAATTGAAAAGTTGACTAACAAGCAATTTAAGGATACAGGCTTTTTTCCCACATTGCTTCTGTGCATCAGGAAGGAACTGAAGTTAAGGCTGCCCCCAGACTAGTGGCATAAATGCGCAGTTAAATCTAAAAGTGCAGTACATTTACTGCGCAGTGACGTCCGGGTGTCCCGACTGGAAAGGCAGCTCCAAAGCTTCCCCAATCAGAGCTGCGAGAGTTAAGGAACTGCATGCTGTCACGTGGGGTGAGGCAGCCAATCAAATTTTGAGCTGCCCTTCCTGCTTAGCTGGCATTTTGTCTGCTTTTCTCGCCCTCCTGCCTGCATTGGCTTGAAGCTCCTGATTTTCTTTATACTGCACAGCGAGCGTTGTTGAACTGTCATTGAGGAAAGTGCACAGTCCCGATCGTATAATGTGACGCCATGACAATCGATCGATTGTCGTGTGTGACGACCCGAGTGGGACTGCACATTCCAGTGCGCAGTATAAACGTGTCTGGATGTGACCTAAGTCTAACTTTGTAAGTTCTTCATAAATATGATCAAAGAGAAGAAGAGTTGGCTTTTCTACCCCGCTTTTCTCACCCATTTAAGGGGACTCGAAGCGGCTGACAAAGCTTTCTGTTCTTCTCCCCACAACAGAACACCCTGTGAGGTGGGTGGGGCTGTGAAAGCTCAGAAGAGAGCTGTGACTAGCCCAAGGTCACCCAGCTGGCTTCGTGGGGGAGTGTGGAATCAAACCCAGTATTCCCACATAAGAGTCCAGCTCCCTAACCACTAGACCAAACTGGCTCACTTACATACTTACATTCTTCTCTTGCCAACAGCTTGTGACAGTTGTGTGCTGCTCCTGCTAGAAGATCTGCAGAAGATTGAAGGTTCCTTCCCAGCCCTTAGGCACCAGCTGACCAGCCTCAATGCCACCTCTATCGCATGGGCCCGGCTGCATAGCATCAACAGCTCTATGCAAGCTGTCGCTGTATGTGAAATTATCTCTCTTCTTCTTATCCTAGTTCTTCTACAGTGGCTTTTAAATCTCAGTTTTGCTTTTCACTTTCTGTCCTCCACACAGAACCAGCTGCATGAGTATCAGAGGACCTTAAACAAGGCTAGACAGCAGACGGATGAGCTGAAAGAGGAGAACACCGATTTTGTTCAGGATCTGAATGCACTTCAACACAAGGTAGAGTGTTTTATATAAAAATGGGTCAGGGATGTTCATGAATGGTTTTTTTGAAAATCTGTATTCATTCGAATAGGTCCCCTTTGAATGTGGTAGGATTCTATTCTATTTGAATGTATTCATACAAATTCATATTGATATCTTATATGAATCCGATATGAACAAATACGTATCTGTACAAATGAACAATATGAACAAATACAGATGTATCAATGGCTACTAGAATGAATGCCTAGGTGCATCTTTCAGGCTGGGGGTGGGGAACTGGGGCGCTTCTAAGGCCATTTGCTGGGATTCTAGAGCAGGAATGTCCATGAGCATTTGGTGGGCCACTGTGCGACAGGATGCTGGACTAGATGGGCTGTGGCCTGATCCAGCAGGGCTTCTCTTATGTTCTTATGTATCTGATACATATCCTGTAACATATCTGCGCTCTGAAAGTGTCAAATCCGACCTGAACCCACTTTTAATCTGCTCTCGATCCATGTGAATGCAATCTGGATCTGTTGTAGATAAAGACTGGTGCGGGTGGTTTTTCATCTCCAGTTTAATGAACGCACGAACTATTTGTACCAATGTCCGAAACATTTGTATTCGTATGAATGTCACTGTAAGAATGTTGTAACATTCGATTTGTGTATGAATGTCCGAACTCGTATGAATAACAAAAGTTACAACTATCCGTGCACTTCCCTAAAATGGGTTGTGTGTTTAGGATTCCTGATCCCGACAATCTAGTTTAATTTGCTGCCGGAAGAGGTGGTAACAGCTACCAGCCTAGATGGCTGACCAGCCTCAATGCCAGGGTTAGACAAATTTATGGACTACACATGTATCAATGGCTACTAGAATGAATGCCTAGGTGCATCTTTCAGACCGGGCAGGAGGGAAACAGGATGCCTCTAAGGCCATTTGCTGGGATTCGAGAGCAGGAAAAGGTTCATCCTTGTCTCTGCTTGAGATGCCCATGAGCATTTGGTGGGCCACTGTGTGCGACAGGATGCTGGACTAGATGGGCTGTGGCCTGATCCAGCAGGGCCTCTCTTATTTCCGTTTCCATTTTCATTTTTATACCGCCTTTCCAAAAGATAATTTTGCCTAAGGTGGTTTACAACAAACAGAAAAAATACAATGCAAATACAAATCATCACACCAGAGAAATACAGCAAGTAAATACAGCAAGTAAGGAAATCAATTTCAATAACTAAAACATCAAATATTAATTTGCTGTGACCCGCCCAGAGACCTTAGGGTATGGGGCGGGATATAAATGTAAACAAACAAACAAATACTGTATTTTCTGGCATATAAGACTACTTTTTAACCCAGGAAAATCTTCCCAAAAGTCAGGGGTCGTCTTATACGCCAGGGACTGTCTTCTTATATGGCGAGTATATCCCAAACTCTATATTTTAACTGGAAAGTTGGGGGTCGTCTTATACACCCAGTCGTCTTATACGCCGGAAAATACAGTAAATAAATATCAAAAGCAGTATACAAAATTCTAATAATAAGCTATGTAATCTAAAAAACTACAATACACTATGGGATATTTTCCTGTATCTTTAAGCAGCCGCTAAGGTAGCTAGGGTGAGATGCTTGCATTTTTGAGATGGTATGCTATAATGAACCTTCAGAGGACCCTGAAAAACTGTCAGGAGCATGCAAGGAGCAGTTGTGTTCAGATAAGCATGGCAGCAAAGTGATGTTGATTACTTTTCAGCAAAAGGTCCCAGAAATTACAATCATGCCTCCATCTTAGTGTTTTGAGCCCCTTTCAATCTCATCTCAACCAGCACTGTTTGTTGTTATATTTAGGCAACAATGACCCACAGAAAAGCAACCCGCGTGACGGAGGACACCAAAGAGAACCACCAGCAAGCAGAGAATCTTGCTCAGGAGATCAGCAAAATTCGGAGCAAGATTGATGGTGAGGGGGAGCCTCTGATTCTGAAGCTGATTTTTCTATTTTGAAAGGATATCACTTGGGAGATTCTGAATTTGCATCACCCATAACATAAGAAACCATGGTTGATAGCTGCATAATATTGATGGAAATCTGAGTGTGCTTAAATTTATTTTATTGTATTTATTTATATTTATATTTATATCCTGCTCTATACCCAAAGGTTTCAGGGCAGGTAACAACATTTAAAATCCAATACATTAAAACAATAAACTATATTAAAATGATAAAATCCAATGCATTAAAACAGTAAACAGTTTATATTAAAACGATATCTACAAATAACTACCAGTGGCTACATGTGGGGGTGGAAAGGTGTCCTCATTTAGCCAAAAGCCAGTGTAAAGAGGTGTGTCTTCACTGCCTTCCTCAACATGTACAGCAAGGGAGCCTGACGTACCTCAAGGGGGAGATTATTCCGTAGCCCAGAGGCCACCACTGAGAAGGTTTTCCCCGGGTGCCTACCCATACTACTGCTGAAAGTGGTGGGACAACCAGGAGGATCTCCTCTCCAGATCTTAAGGCACGGGCAGGGAAGGCTGGATCTTCAGATATGGAACTGTGGGTTGGAATCAGGTGCTGATCCTGATTTGGTCTGCGCCAGCCCCTGTGCCAGCCCCAATGGCCAGGAATGAAGGTTCCAGACCCCAGGGCTGCAAGGGGACCCATTTCAGTGGTACAACAAGACACACAAGCGGAATAGGTCCCCGATGGCCCTAATACGCTGGCAGACCTGTTTAATCAGGTCCCGTTGGTATTCCTGCCCGGAAGCGGATCAGGAGGCCATTTTGAGCCTTGTGATTCACTCTGTCTTGTGCAGCCAGACGGTACCAGAGGGGGCAGAGCTTCCCAAGTCCGCACCAGCATTAAAAAAATGAAGAGGTCCACATTCTGGAATAAAGCTAAGTGCAGAAAGGCCCTTGGTCTTGGATAACTGTGATTGCAGCATGTCCCTACCAGAACTGGCAATGGTTGAGCCTTGAAGAATGGACACTCAGGAAGGTAAGTCAGTGTTCCATTCTTGGGAACTGCCTTGGCAAGACTGGAAAAATACTCATCATTTAACAACACCCCAAACATCTGACAAACAGCTAGAAATGTGAAAGCAGACAAAATGGCCATGATCTTTTCTTATCTTTCCCTACCCGGAAATGCAGGTCTTGAGACCATTTCTGCACTTAGCTTTTGAACTGGCCCCTAAAGGCCTCTGGTCCAGATCCTGGGCATTCTTATCTGCATGTTAATGCAGATCAATTAGGCCTTGCCACCCCATTAGTCCAGTTCTGTCTGCACAAGACAGAGCCAGATCTGAATTATGAGGACTTTAATCCAAGTATATTCTAGACCCATTCTACCACAAACATATATAAAATAATGCAGTTTATATATTAAGTTTGTTTGTTTGTATTTCTATCCTGCCCTATATCCGAATGTCTCAGGGTGGGTTACAGTATTGTATTAATCTTAGACAGGTCCCTGCCCTCAGGATTATAATCTAAAGAATCTTTAGATTTTCTGAGCCCAAAGGGACTGCATTTGTTTGTTGGCATCATGAAAAAAAATCATTGTGGTTTCCCTACAGATCTTGTATGCCAAATGCAAGCAGTTGCCGCTGTGAACGCCAGTTCCACTTCCACAGAAGAGTTCCGACAGAAGATCGCTGAGGTTGATGAAATGCTGAGGCAGATGAAGGCGATAGATTTTCATTTCCAGCGAGCAATAGCTTCTGAGGAGCATGGAGAGGCCCAGAAATGTGTGTATACAAGACATAATATATCAGATCTTGTAGGGATGAAGGGGGGTTGTGATGGTGGATCTTTTCTTCAGATATCTAGGAACTTTGCAGTAGACCACAGTGTCAATCTTTCTTTCTTTCTTTCTTTCTTTCTTTCTTTCTTTCTTTCTTTCTTTCTTTCTTTCTTTCTTTCTTTCTTTCTTTCTTTCTTTCTTTCTTTCTTTCTTTCTTTCTTTCTTTCTTTCTTTCTTTCTTTCTTTCTTTCCATTTCTATCCCGCTCCATGCCCAAAGGTCTCTTGTCACTGTAAAAACCTGACTTTGCTTATTGCAGCTGTGGGATCCTTGCACCATTCAAATCGTATTAGCAGTTTTATGAACTGGGGGAAGAGAAATGTATACTTCTAAACAACTGAGTGTGTGTATAATACCAGGACAGCAATTAGGAATGTTTAGCAAAACCAGCAGATACGACATCTACTGGTACTTTGGGGACCAATCCCCAATCCTCTCCAGAACCAATCAAGCATCCCTACCAAAACAGGCAGATGAAACAGATGCTTGGCAGCCATGAAATGCCCAGATGAGGACCCCAGAGTTCATCTCCACATGTCCTTAAAAGTTGAAGGAAAAGACGAAAGGCATAGTAGTGGAAGAAAGTGTCAAAGAAGAAGAAGAGTTGGCTTTTCTACCCCACTTTTCTCACCCATTTATGGTGATTCAAAGTGGCTGACAAAGCTTTCTGTTCTTCTCCCCACAACAGAACATACTGTGGGGTAGGTGGCGCTGTGAGAGCTCGGAAGAGAGCTGTGCCTTGCCCAAGATCACCCAGCTGGCTTCATGGGGGAGTGCGGATTCAAAGCCGGTATTCCCAGATAAGAGTCCAGCTCCCTAACCACTAGACCAAACTGAGGAAGATTTTTCAGTACCGTTTCTAATGCCTATCAGTGTCCTGTTGATAATGCATGGGTTTTCAAATATGGCTTGACATTATTGATGTACATTAAAACTAAGGAGCACTATGCTACTGGAAGGCAGTTATTAGGAGAAACTATGCACTCAAGTCATCCTATTACATCTCCTTCTACAGCTGGTTGGTCACTGTGAGCACAGACTGCTGGGGTAGATGTTGCCGTTTCTCACTGTAATGGTTTGCATGACGTACTGCAGATACTGAATTGTAACAAGGTTCTTTTTCTGTTAGTGCTGGACCACGTGAAGAATGAGATTTTCATCAAGCTGGAATACAACCAAGACCTGGTAAACCAGATAAATGACCAGCTGGATCAGTACAGTTCATCGCTGATGGACCTCAGAGATGCTCTAAATGAGGCTGTGAATAAAACCCGTCAGACAGAAGACCTCAACAGTCTAAACCGGAACCACCTGGAAGAAACACAGGTAGGAGTGAAGGAGCTCCAGGGGATAACTTGAGGGAACTTCCTGTCAGTGAGCAACAATTAACAGCTTCGTATTTCTGACTACGAGCAAAAATGTCTAGTACTTTCCTAATGCCGCGACTCCTTAATGCAGTTCCTCATGTTGTGGAGACCCCCAACCACAGGGGCAAAGCAGCTCAGATGAGGATGGGGCAGGAAGGCGGGAGACTCATTGTGACCCCTCTGAAAGGGTAGTTCGACCCCCAAAGGGGTCGCGACCCACAGGTTGAGAACCACTGGTCTAGTATGAGGAATACATCTAAGGTGCCTATTTAATCGGCAACCACAGCTTCCTGTCAATAGCTTTTAGGGGAGGAAGTGAAAGGATGAGAATTACCGATACCAGTTGTGTTTGAAAAATTTGATGTCTTGACCAATTTTGTCTTTTTTTTTCTAATCCCCTGTAATGCTTACAAAAGCATGCTTGGACAGGGGTCAAGCAACCATGGCTGAAGGCCCTTTTGCTCTTGACGTATGCATACGGGCCAGTGAAGATGCGGTACGCATGGGGCGTCCACATCTTGGGGTGCCTGATGCATCCGGAACTCACCCAGAGCTTCCTCAAGATGTCACTTGCTTCGTTTTTCAAAAAGCTTTTGATAAGTCCCTAATTAAAGACTTTTCCGTGAACCTAACAGCCATAGAATAAAAGAACAGGGTCTATCATGGAAAGCGATTATAAGGGTGAGCTGATCTTCTACCCAGAAAGAAAGACTACATTACAGAAGTACCTTATACCGTTTAGGTACAGCCACTTAGGAATGTAGATTTTTATTGGTCTGTAGTAGTTTACGTTGTGGTATCTTCGTCAACAGCAAAAGAACAGAGAGTTACAGGAAAGGTATAGCTTGATCCAAGAGACATTACGCATGGCTGAAGACTCCCTTGCCCAGATATCAGATTTTCTGCAGATAATAGACAACGCCAAAGAGGTAAGTGCGGCAGTGCTCAGGATTCCACAGAAATCCTTTGGTGGGATGGAGTAAGAGATGGTGTTCAGGACTTGGTCCAGTATGCACCTGGGTTGCTCCAGTGAGGGTTTTTGTGGTGGAAGCCAAGTTTGGAAAGGTTTCACCAGTGTACATAAGAACGTAAGAGAGGCCCTGCCGGATCTGGCCACAGCCCATCCAGTCCAGCATCCTGTCGCACACAGTGGCACGCCAAATGCTCACGGGCATCTCAAACAGAGACAAAGAGAAACCTTTCCCTGCTCTCGAATCCCAGCAAATGGCCTTAGAAGCGCCCCACTTCCCCCTCACAGCCTGAAAGATGCACCTAGGCATTCGTTCTAGTAGCTGTTGATACATCTGTCATCCATAAATTTGTCTAACCCTACCCTGAAACGATCTAGACTGGTAGCTGTCACCGCCTCTTCCGGCAGCGCTTTCCATAAACTGATGACCCTCTGGTTGAAGAAATACTCCCCCTTGTCAGAACCGACTCTCCTACCCATCAGCTTCATAGAGTGCCCCCTGGTTCTAGTGTAGCAAGTGGAACCACTCCAATAGGTAAATGTGACCAGGCCTCTCATTTCTGTATGTATCTCGCTTGAGAGAGGACTAGGGATGTGCCTGAATACAATTTTCGGCATTCAATTTGATTTTAATCGAATATCCAAAGATTTGAATCAGTTTGAATGTCCATATGCATCCGTATTCATCCTGTTTTTATCCCATATGAATCCCATTTTCATCCCGTACGGATACAAATAAGAGGCATACAGCTGCATATGTATCCGTACACATATGAATGTCCAAATAATTCATACGAATGATTCAGAAGATTTGAAATTCGTTTGAACGTTAAAAAACAAATGTATAAACATTCATTCGAATGTCCAAATTTGGATGAATTCGATTGAATTTTGAATGTTTCGAATATTTTTGCACATCCCTAGAGAGGACACTCAGTTCTTTCTCAACCAAAATAAAAAAGGGACATCTGATTTTATGATTGCTGCGTCTGTCTGAAAGTTTTTCACGTCAGTGATAATTACAGAAGGGCATTCAGTGAGCCAGTTTGGTCTAGCGGTTAGGGAGTCGGACTCTTATCTGGGAATACCGGCTTCAATTCCACCCTCCCCCATGAAGCCAGCTGGGTGAACTTGGGCTAGTCACAGCTCTTCTCTGAGCACTCACAGCCCCACCTACCTCACTGGGTGTTCTGTTGTGGGGAGATGAACAGAAGGTTTGTCAGTCACTTTGAGTCCCCTTAAATGAGTGAGAAAAGTGGAGTAGAAAAGCCAACTCTTCTTCTTCTTCTTCACTGTTAGGGATGATAAAATGAAGGACATTGCACAAAACTAATCAGGATTGTTGTTCCGCAGGAATCTGAGAAGTTGGCAGCGCAACTGGATGGAGCCAGACACCCTCTGTCAAAGAAGGCAAAAGATTATGCTCTTGCTAGTACTAAGATTCATGTCGTTGAAGAGGCTGAGAAACATGCAGAGCGTCTAGAACAACTGGCACGTAACCTGTCCAGGTAACGGCTCTTGTGGTGTTGCTATTCCAGCAGTTCTTTCTTCTTAACCCAACAGGGTTCTTCTTTGGGGATTTTCTTTACTAATTTATAGTTTGTTTACTTCCATGCTTTCTGGACTTTGTAGTGACTTGCAGAAATGAAAAAAGGTCCTCTCAGAAGACATAGCACATGGACATTCATACATCCATTTCTGTTAGCTTGGCCACTGTGTCGCCATCTTTGAAACTCTGTAGTGCCAGTCGGTATCTGCTTGACCAAATCTTTCTTTATGTTACAAAGGAAAGTGATTTCAGACAAACCCAGGGAAGTGAGATTTTCATGAGTGAGTGAGTGAGTGAGTGAGTGAGTGAGTGAGTGAGTGAGTGAGTGAGTGAGTGAGTCTCTCTCTCTCTCTTTAAAATAGCTTCCAGATTTCAACAGTCTTGGACTGCTTTAGTTTCTGTGACCTAGAGTTCTCCTTGTGCTGTAAAAGGAGGATGGGTATTTTTGCAGCTTGCTCCTACCCTCTGGGTTTTAGTTCTTCAGCAATTCCCTGGTGATCAGCTGTCTCCTGTCTCCCACTTTTCGGAATCGTTTCCTGGCATGAGTCAATGGTCTGGAACCTACGTAAAAATGATCTTCTGGCGGAAGGTAGCTGGAAGAGTTGTAAAGATACTGAGACTTGCGGCCTTGGCTCGGCATCCTGGCTGCAGTGAGGTCCTTAACAAAAATGCATCTGATGGTTGGTTTGTCTTCCAAAAACAGCATCATCCATGGCACCAACCAGGATGGGTTTATTCAGCGGGCTGTCAGTGCTTCCAATGCCTACGCCAGCATCATTGAGGCAGTCATCAATGCAGAAAAAGCAGCCAATGAGGCAAAGCATGCGGCTACTGAAGCCCTGATGGTAAGACTCACTTCTCCTCCAAGATATACGCAGAATCTTGGCTACAGCTAGCATGCCCACAAAGACTCTGGGCCTGTTTGCACTTACCCCTTCAGAGCGATTCCGGCTGCTCCAGGGGAGACCCGTTCACTTGCTGTGCCATCGTCTCGGAGTGTCCAGGGAGCTCTCCCCAGCTGCCCTGATAGTCCATAGCTGTGGTCAAGTACAGCTTGACCAGGAGCAGCTGGTGTCCGCGCCCTCTTCCAGGCGTGAATGGTGGAAGTGGGTGGTATAGTGTGGCTGTGCAATCGCACGCCACGGGGTGGTTGCCGTGGCAACGTCTTGGCGCTGGCTATGGCCATTTGGCCAAACTGTCTATACTTCAAGTGCTGATGGTCCAATTAGGGACTGTACCAGCACTTCAGATGTGCTGGATCTTAACTTCAGTGGAATGGTATTATTATATCGTTCTTCTGAGGGAAGGGCAAACAGGCCCACGGTTTCTGTAGCGCGCACTGCTGGTTTGTGTATCTGTCATATACAGTACCTGCTTGGCAGGTGTATACAGAAGGGAGTTGGCCTGCTCCCACACTAGAGTGCTTCAGCCAGACTCCATCATGAAGCAAGGCCAGCAAAAAGCAAGAGTAAGGATGAGCTAGAAGCAGGTGTTGCCTTAGATGTTAGCAGAACTGCCCTGCCTCAGTTCTGCCTCTGATCTGTCTTGCCAGCATGTAATAAATTACCTGCATTCAGCATCTCCAAGAGATGCTTGCTAGTGCTTTGTTTTTAAGAGTGCTGCATTGCTTCTGCTTCTGCTGGGCTCCTCCTTTGTGAAGCCCAGCTGATCTACACTAGTTTGGGAGAAGGTGAATTCCTCTAGGTGCAGCCTTCTATTAAGTTCAATTGTTTAAAAAGATCTATTTCTTCACCTAAGGTTTCCCTGTATTAATGTTTCCTAAGTGACCCTTTAATGTGGTTTTAAATAATTGTTTATAGGATTTAAACTATTTTATCCTTGTTTTTTATAGTTATCTGGTGATAGATAGATAGATAGATAGATAGATAGATAGATAGATAGATAGATAGATAGATAGATAGATAGATAGATAGATAGATAGATAGATAGATGACAGGTAAAATGTCTTGGGATATTGGGCGCAGTTAATAAGCAAGTATGATTGGAACTTGCCAGGAGAAAATTACCTGAAGACTTGAGGCTCTTTCTTCACTTATCTATAGATCTAGAACAAGGGACTATGGTTTCGGATCCTTGACCTTCTCATTTGCACATTAATGTGGATCAAAGACCCCCCCCCTTCCCCCCTTGGTCTGGTTTCATCAACACAAGGTCGAGTCAGATCCTAATTAAAAGGCCTTTAGTCTGGATCTGCTGTAGACCCAATAAATCAGGTCTACAACTAGATTAATGGCCTTAATCTGGATCACAAAAGAATGCAGATCCAGAACTCCCACATGCCCACACGGCTAGGACTGAAAGTCCCCACACTCCTATTGGCTTAGGAACAAAAGTCCCTAGCCGCTTGGGGGAGGGGGTGGAGCTCATGTGAGCTTCACAGCCTGGGGGAGGCTTCGGCTGGATCAGCACTGTCAGTGATCTGGATCAGTAAATTGGCTTAATCCGGATCTACTGATCCAGATCCACAGTACATCAGGTAAGTGCAGAAATGTCCCAGTACACTTGGTGCAAGTTGCTTTGAAAATAAGGCATGAAAATGGCTTTCTGTGATTGCAGAATGTCACCTCGGATGATCTTGGCACCAAATCCAAAGATATGAAGAGAAATAGCAGTACTTTAGAAGAAGCTGTGAAAAGGGAGCAGAAGAAACTCAATGCAGGTATTAAAAAGAAAAACCACAGTCGCCTGTATAATTTTTTACAAATTTGTCTTATGAGATAATTTCACATTCTTTGAAGACTGGCAGTATTGGGCAGACTCCATGATTTCTCTCGGGGTTGTTTCTCTGCCCAGAAGCTTCAAACTAAAGGGGTGGAGGAGAAAATAGGGGCGGGGGTGGGGGGATGTCACAACTGTTCCTTCTTCCGTGGGGTTGTTGATTGGGGACTTTCCATTCCAGCAATGTAACTCTGGATTTTATTTCTTCTCATCCAAGAGATCAAGGTGGCTCTGCAGGGAGCCAAGAACAAATTGGCTGGCATCCAAAGAAGGAAAGAGCGGCTCCTGAACCAGCTGCATTCAGTCAAGAACACACTTGGCACGGTGCAAGGTTTGTCCGGATATGGCCCTTTTACAAAATCCCAAAGATCCATCCTTGCTGAATTTTCTGTTAAAATCCTGAGGACTCTTGTACTGTTGATGGCGATTAATAAATGTACATTAGCCAACTCAAACACTTAAAACATGTATGCTGACTTCCAAGTTTCAGAACCCAGAATCAAGTATTTATTTGTTTTCATATCCTGTCTTTTCCCCAAAGGTGTCACACCATGAGCACAAGAACTTAAGAACAGAAACTAAAACTGCTAGGTTAAAATCTTAGCATCTACCTTTAGTGAAAATGTAGGTTTTCAGAGATTTCCAAAAGCAACTGATGTGAAAGATATCTTATTAGCAAGATGTTCCACAGATGGGGCACCACCACACCACAGGATACTTCTGGTGGAATAGCCTCCACAAAGTCTACCCTCAGAATCTGAAAACTCAAGGCTGTTTTCAAACCTACCATGTAGAGCACTCTGTCTGCTTGCTGGTGAGGTATGGACACACACAGTCACCACTATATCTCACTGGGAGTGGCCACAGCCTTCCCCAAAGCAATCCAGTTGAAGACCACTAGAAAGCAGCCCACAGGGTGACTGGAAGTAGTTGGATCGCTCCTGTGGGGGTGGTTTAGCATCCTCTTCCAGGTGTGGCATTGTGAGTGGGAGTGGCTCCATGACTGTACAGTTGTTCTCAGCATCTGGATCACCATAGCTATGTCTGCTTCTCACCAGATATTGCTTCAGACATTGCCTTGACGATGTGGGCAACCTCAGGATGGCTGTTTGTACTACAAGCGTTCCTGGCCAGGTGCAGGGCTAGTTTAGCGCTGGTAGTGTGAATGGTTACCACCACATTGGATATTTACCAGCCTGGTATGGTGGTGTTATGCCATACCAGGCTGGCAAATGAGAATCCAGGCCAAGATTCCAGATATCCAGAGAGATGGTCACTCAGATATCTCTGCATGTGACATCCTCAATTTATATTTTCATAGGAAGTTTCTTTCTTTGCTTCTCATTGTGGTTGCTTCATGCTTGGTTTTTTTTAATTTATAATGTGGTGCCTTTCCTTTCTAAGAGGACACAGCAAAAGCCATCCAGAATGCCAAAGATGCTGCTCAAAGGGCTAATGAGACAGTGGCCAGGATGGAAGATCGATTGAGTTCAATGAAGAAGAATCTGGATGAATGGAAAGATCAATACGGAAACCTCAGAAGTGAAGATTTAAATCAAGCTGTTCAAGATGCCAAGAACAGTGGTATGTAATCTCCATGTAGTATAAGGGTATCTGTTCTTCTGGGGAAGGTTGAAGATTGGCTGGGAGACAATATTTATAGTTGATTAAAAGTCTTCACAACTCTTAGACCTTCTCAGAAGCAATTGGTGGGCCATTGTGTTAGACAGAATGCTAGACTAGATGGGCTGTGGCCTGATCCATCAGGGCTCCTCAGGTTCTTATGGCGAGCTGGATGATCAGATATAGCACTTGAACTAAGATATCAAAAGGTGCTTCCGCACCTGCCACCGAAAAACGGATCTAAAAAGATTGGTTTTTCTACCATCCGTTCTTCCGAGGATCTGTCCCAAATAGGAACAGATCCTCGGAGGCCCTGCAAATCCATATATGTGCGGGGTGACCACAGCAAGGCCAGATCAGGCGGCTGGATTTCCTGGGTGCTGTGCGGAAGCCGCAGCACCCAGGGCCAAAGGCAGCTGGATTCCCGCACTGCCGCCCCCAAAGCCGCGGGACTGGAGCATGCAGCTGCCAGTCACTGTGTGTTTCTGGCGGCGCGCCGGGGAGGGCAGAAGGAGGCAAACCAGCCTGCTTCCACCCTTCCCAAGATGGCGGCCGCCAGGACATCCGGCCTTTGCCTCTCTGTGTGTGGAAGCATCCTGCTTCTGAAACGGATTAAGACGAAGGGCCGGATGAAGACCTAATTTTTCAGGTCTTCCCGGAGGCCGGATCTTTTGGCGGCAAGACCCAATTAAGAATGGGTCTTGCCTGCTGATGTGCGGAAGCGCCGCCAAAAAGGGACCCAGATCCAGCCTCCAGTGTGGAAGGTAAGTTTATATGTTGTCTGTATGTGTGTTTAGATGTGGTTTAAGGGCCTGTGTGGAAACACCCCAAGAGAAACAACAGATGTCTCTTAAAATGCCATATGCCAGGTCTGTACAAAATCTGTTTATTAACCAGAATGCATCCTGCCGGATGTGTACTGTATCTGAGCAGGTGCCTGATGTTTTCTAATTTACACCTTCCATGGCAAGTGCGTGAAGAGCACTGCAGGACAGATCAATGTTATGCTGCTCATTTACAGTCTTTCTGTATTGCAGTTTACCAACTTTGATCTGCTGCTGAAGGTCTATAGCAGATTAAACCCTGGTTTGCTGAGCTGCAGAAGTTTCACGAGTGAATAGGAAATTGCCATCCAACCTTGCAGGAGCCCTCTGCATTTCCACCATGGGAGATGAAGTTTAGGCACGACTGATAGGCTACAGCTTAAGAACCACTGGCCAAAACTTGGTTTTGAATTCAAAAATACTGTCTCTTATTCACTCTGGTCTTCCTGTTGGGTTGGCTAATTTTTCATGCTTGTTATGCATTTCTCCCTTCCAGTTTCAAGTCTTGAGAGCACCCTTCCAGTGCTCCTTGAAAAGCTGACAAATCTAGAGACCAGAAAGAGCCATAATGCAACTGTTTTGGAGAATATTTTGCGAGTGCGCCAGCTAATTTCATTGGCTCGGAACACCGTCAGTAAGGTAGGGATGCAAACAGTCGAACCCAGCCTAACATGCCTTCTGTGCCCCTACAAAGGCTCTCTACTATATTCCATGAGTGGATCTTCAGAAGAAGGATTCAGTTTTGCTTTGGTGTTGCTTGGGCGTATGCTGAATCATTGAGCAATCAGCAGGAACTTTTTAGCTTCAAGATAAAGGTAGATGGAGAAGGTCTAGATCATCGGTTCTCAACCTTCCTAATGCCGCGACCCCTTAATGGAGTTCCTCATG
>MTQE01002217.1:4269421-4281827 GCA_014337955.1 Aspidoscelis marmoratus | reverse complement strand
TATATAACATATACACATATGCAATCAAAGATACTACAAGCAAGCCTGGGCTCCACAATGGGATATGGCTGATAATTTTTGTTCATGAGAAGAGGAAGGATTGTTCTGGCATACTGGATTGCCTGTGTGCTCCTTCTGGGATGCTCCTTTGGGATTCTGACAAGGGGAAAGGGGAGTCTGGCGTTCTCTTCTGCCTGGGCAGGACTTCACCTCCCCCTTCCTCTGACTAGTGTTTGAATTTTTTTCTTTTTAGTTTTTTAAATTATTTAAAAGCATTGGCCGTTCCTTCCCTAACACCCACAAGCTAAAGAGTCCACCACAGCTTCTCCTTTCTCTAAGCCCAAGGCCTATATGTCTCAAAAGAATACTGCAGGCAGATGGTTCTTTATAAAGAAATGAGAAAATGGTTTATTGTTTTACGACTTGTGAAGAAAACAGGCAAACAACTAAATACTATCAAAGTCTTCTCAGAGTCAATCTACCCAACAACCTATACCCCCACAGGCTGCTGTCAGGACTCCCTTGGGCTGTCACACTAAGCTCTGGAACCCTGCTTGTCTTGATGTTTCCCTCAGGCACAGGACTGTCTCACACACCAGTCCTTCCGCTCTAGAAACCCACACATAAAAACCCTAGAACTATCTTGGTGTTTCCCTCAGGCATGGGGCAGCTACACGCACATCCTCTGTCCCTGGAATCCCAAGCATAGAACCCTCAAACTTGTCTGGGTGGTACCTTTTATATCCCTGGTCCTGAGCAGGCTTAAGCCTGATTGGCTGTTTGTGGGCAAGTGTTCCCCCTACCTTGTGCTAACTAGGGGTGTCTTGCTCACTCTTTACCTGCTGCTCTGATATTTACATTACAATACAAGGAATACAGCCAGAACAGAACAAATACAGTACACACATGTAAAATATAACACTTTCAACACACATTAAATACAGTAACACAACAGTGGGCATCACAGGGAGGTGCTATTGAATCTATCCTCTTTACTGGTGCAACCCATCCCCCTTTGCCCTTGTTTGCAGGATCTTGCAGTATGGACACATGTCGGTGACAGTGGAGAAGCACACGTTGCATGAAACCAAAGGGGACAGTGTTGCCAAAGGAGAGCAGGGACTCTTCAACTTCAGGCCCAACAATGTGGTCTTATACGTCGGTGGCTACCCTTCCACCTTTAAGGTAAGATGTGTAGGTGGGAGGTCTAAGAGTCTCTTGCCTGTGGTTCAGTTCAAGCTTTTTAGAAACTGAAGGATGCTCCATATATAACAAGCTCAGCGCTTGCATGTTTTAAGGACTAAAAGAGTGCACATTTGTGTTTCAGAACACCCATTTACAAAGTGTGCAACATCTCCAGATAACTTAGTTTGTACTAACTCCTTTGTATTCACTCTGTGAGGTACTCTATGAAGCTAATGGACAGGAGAGTTAGGACTGCCAATGGGTACACCAACCAGCCTGGATAGCTTTAACAGGGATTTGATAAATTGTTTCAGTGGCTACCGGAATGGTGCCCAGGTGCTGCCTCCAGGTTGGAGAGACAGGCAGGAAGCCTCTAAAAGCCATTTGCAGGGATTTGAGAACAGGGGACGCTTTGGCCTTTGTCTTCTTCTTGAGATCCCCTTAAGTGATTGATGGGCCATTGTGTGAGACAGGATGCTGGACTAGGTGGGCTGTGGTTTGATCCAATTCCTCTTACCTTCTTGTGGCAGGAATTCAAGAAGCGTTATTACTTTACGCAGTAGGTGAACAGAGAATGCAAATGCCTTTACAATGTGCAGGTAGCTTCCCTTGTTGGCTTGCGTACCACAGAACAATAAATTCCATGGTTGCTTTCCATTCTCATTATTACCATAGGTAGTAGTCAAGCCTGGCAAACCAGCAAACTTTGAATGAAATCTGGCATCTGGTTCTGGATCAGGCATAAGAAATTGATTAGGAAAAGGGAGTGAGTCACTGGATATCCAGGAGTGGATGCTAGAAATTCAAATAAACAAAAATAAATAAAAAGGGCATTATAATATTAGCATCTCTGTTTTCAGTACCGTTTTTCAGTATCCCTACCATGCTGTTGGTCTTTTTTATAACAGATACACACTGTGTGGATTGAACTGCCTACCGTTAGTCCAAGATATTTTTCGTAATCGGTCATGGTCAGCTCTGATGCCATTGGTGCACATAGTAGTTAGAATGTATAGCTCCAGCGTGCATCGCTTTACACTTGTTCACTTTGGAGGGCACCTGCCATTTTGTGCAGAGATCCTTTTGAGCTGGTTTGGTCTAGTGGTTAAGGAGCCGGACTCTTATCTGGGAATACCGGGTTTGATTCTGCCCTCCTCCGTGAAGCCAGCTGGGTGACCTTGGACTAGTCACAGCTCTCTTCTGAGCTCTCACAGCCCCACCTATCTCACAGGGTGTTCTGTTGTGGGGAGACGAATAGAAAGCTTTGTCAGCTGCTTTTAGTTCCCTTAAATGGGTGAGAAAAGCGGGATAGAGAAGCCAACTCTTCTTCTTTTGGAGCTCTCTTTGGCTTGTTTTCCTTTTTTATCACTCTGAGCAATTGAATCACTTTGGCCCTGTCCCCATGCAATTGAAAGTCTGCTGGAACTCTTCTTTTGCCTCTGAGCGGCCCCATTCCAGGCTTTACAAGGCGCTTAGGGCGCTTAGGAAAGTGAGACACCCGTGATAAAATACGTGCACTTTAAAGAAGAGTTCCAGCGCTCTTTCGGCGATTCGCGGGCTTTGCTCGCTATATCTACCTTGAGGATGCTCCGTGGCAAAAGGGGCGGGCATTGCTTGCCTGCACACACAGCCAAAAAGCATCCACACATCTGAGAAATGCAGCAGGTTTGCTTCCTTTCCTTTGTAAAACGAGCCAGAATTGCTCAGAATTGCAACATTGTTATCAGTGATCTGTGAAAGCCTTAAAAGAGAATGAGCGAAGGATCGCGCTGCCGATGCCTGCAGCCGCTGACTTTGCCGGGACAGAAAGCCTTTTCTAACAGAGAACTGAGTGAAAGTAAGTGCTGAAAGTGAATGAATGAGCGATCATCTGCCTTTGCTAGGGGTGGGAAGCTGTTTCAGGAGACGGGATCTGGCTATTTTTCCTTTTAACAAGAGAAGGGGCGGGGGGAAAAAGATGCCCGGAAAGAGAAGACGGCTACCATGGGGACGGAAAGTCCGTTTAGATCGCGGCTACCATGGGGACACTTATTCCGGAAGTGGAGGGGACTTTTAAAGTCAGCTATAACAGAGTGACGGCAGAGGAAGCCGAGAGGGGCTAATAAGTCTTTTGGGGATTGGGCCTGAAATACAGAAGTCCTGCATCTCCAGAAGTCCTGAAACACATGGTTTACTCCCTTCCTCTGCAGCCTCCTGCCCCTCTCAGTTACCCTAACTACCAGGGCTGCATAGAGATGGATTCCCTTAATGAAGAGGTGATGAGTCTGTACAATTTCCAGCGTACCTTCCATATGGACACAACTGCTGATAGGCCCTGTACAAGGTGAGACGACTGACCACCTTTCCAGGGTAGGCACTGGAAAAGAAGGGAGGTGGGATTTGGCGGTATGACCAGGGCATTAAAGTTCCCACCAGGCTTTCAGCAGCTCCTGTCCAGAATCTAAGCAAAGGTTAATTGATTTCAGAATATTTCACACTCAGGATTGAGTTTTGCATAATTCAAATATTATATTTGTTCCCATACAGGCCCCACATTTTCTCCAAAGCAATTTCTCCTAAAATCCCCCCTGCATTTTTCTTTCCTATATATTCCTTGGCAAATTAGATGCATCTTATTATATACCAGTGTATTTTACATGGCATGAAATAAAGGAGAATAAGAAAATCATGTTTTCTCTTTTCTGCTTAATACTTTGAGTGCTAGAATTTTTTTAAAAAAGAAGAAAGTCAAATAAATCTCATCCTGCAAAGATTTTTCATTATTTATTTACGTTGTATACAGGTATCATTTCCTGAAATTTGGTTTATGTGGGGTTTGTCCCCTTTTTCTCCTATTCCCATTAAAAGGAAATGCAATCAAAAGCTTCCTTTTTTATCTGGCGAAAGACCACAGCTTCCATCACTGGGTTGCCCTTCTGCCTGGCCCGCCCCTCCAGCTGGAATGGGAGAAAGTGTTGCTCAGGAGTCTGGTAGTGCAAAACTTTGAAACCTTTGCACTTAAAAGCACCGTTTTCCAATAATAAGAATAACAAACTTTTTAGAACAAACATACTACCCTTACTTCCAACACACTGTGCATGGAATGTGTTGGGGCAAATGGAATTGAGCCAAAATGGAAAATCAGGGCAAAATTGCAGCTTTATTAAACTAGTGTACTAAGACAGCCCAGGATGTAGTAAAAACAAAATGGAGTCGCACCTTGTGATTCTTGAAACACCCTTATGTAGAATAATGCAAAATGAGCAGATTATGATACACATGGTTCACAGCTTTCATGCTTAACTGTGCACATACCACTAGATGCTTTCTCTCACTCACATTGGAACTGCTTTCTGTGTTTACCAAGTTCCCATAATCCTCCTCACAGAACTCCATTTTGGCTATACTGCCCTGACAAATTTGAGTTCTGTGTAAGTAGGAAATAGCGTCTTATACTGAATTTCATTTTTTAATAGGAAGATCACGCTTTGAAGGGTTAGATTATGAATAGTCTTTTGACAAAATGATCTTAGGTAAAGTATTCTAAATCTAAGATCCATGTCAGTGGATTTGTCATCTCATTGTCTTTACTGTCTTTTAGGTCTAAAACCACTGGTGACCCCTGGCTGACTGATGGTTCCTATTTCGATGGCACTGGTTATGCAGAAATCACATTTGAGAGCCAAATTGGCTCAGTGAAACGTTTTGAACAGGAGATGCGACTGGTTTCCTACAACGGAATCCTTTTCTTCCTCAAGCACCAGGTAAGCATTTATTGAACCAGCTGTTCTGGTTGAGAGGGGTGTTTTCTTCTTCTTGCTTCCCATAACATGTTATATGGAGGCTGAAGTGGTCTTCAGTCTTGGAAAAACAAGATGTGAACTTCTGGGGTTATTGCATCCTTATGTTCTTATAGATAAATTCATGGAGGACAGTTGTATCAATGGCAACTGGGATGGATGCTTAGGTCCTGCCTCCAGGTTGGAGAGACAAACAGGATACCTCTAAATGTCATTGCAGGCATTCAAGAGCAGGTGAAGGTTTTGCCTTTGTCTTTTGCTTGAGATGCTCATAAGCATTTGGTTGGCCACCATGTGGGACTGGATGCTGGAGGAGATAGGCTATGGCCCAATCCAGCAGGGCGTCTCTTATGTTCACCCTATTTGAACCCCCAATAGAGTGATTTTAGCCTCAATAGAGTGAGCCAGTTTGGTCTAGTGGTTAGGGAGCCAGACTCTTACCTGGGAATACCGGGTTCAATTCTGCCCTCCCCCATGAAGCCAGCTGGGTGACCTTGGGCTAGTCACAGCTCTCCTCTGAGCTCTCACAGCCCCACCTACCTCACAGGGTGTTCTGCTGCGGGGAGAAGAATAGAAAAGCTTTGTCAGCCGCTTTGAGTCCCCTTAAATGGGTGAGAAAAGCGGGGTAGAAGAGCCAACTCTTCTTCTTTTTCCCCCAAACCCAAGACCACACTCCCTGGTGAAGTAGTCTAATAATATTTGTTAAGCTACTTCTAGGCCATAAGTTGAAGGACCACAAAGGTATGTACCCAATGCGTCCCTTTGACGCATAGGTTCATGTAACAGTTTTCTATCAGCCAGTCTCCAGCACACTCTCACCTTTCCGCAGATTCTCCTGCTGATGACTCCAGGACCCTTTCTGCACTGGGCCTTAATCTGGATTGTATCTCAGAATATGGACCAGCCGTCCACATGTTAGTGCAGACTATGGCAAGTCCAGGGTGGGGCCTGTCGTTGTCTGCAAAAGCATATGGACAACTGGTCCCTATTCCAGGGTATAATGTAGAATAAGGTGCAGGTCTAGTATTCTGGCCCTGAAGCACCATAACTTTCACTTCCCCCATTCTAGCCTTAAGGATGCACAGAGAACCCTTGATAACTCACCTTCCTTAGTAGCCAGAGAAAACAAGGAATTTACGGTTACTTATGACTTCACATTGCTGTGCTGAGGAAGGTATAGCCCTGTCGGAAACAACTCCAGCAATAGGTTATTTAAAAACCAGAAAGGTTTGATTAACGTGAACCCCAGTGGAAAAGAGTGCGCTGGATGTGCCAAGAGTTGCCTAGACATTAATTCCAGAAACTCAAGGTTTCTACAGCAAAGATGCTAGCCTGTGTGCAGGTAGAAGAAATTTATAGGCTGAAAAGTCCCTGTTCTTTCTTCCCTACAGAGCCAACTCCTGTGTTTGGGAGTCCAAGAAGGAAAATTGGTGCTATACTATGATTTCAGTGGAGGCCTAAAGGCGGCACCACCATCCAAGGTTCCTGCCAGCCTGGTAGTCAGCAGCAACACCAATAAAGTGGTAATGGCCAAAATGATGCCTCTGGAACTTGTTGTGGTTGGTTGGGTCGAACTCTGAATTACGGATTGGGAAGGGCACTTTTAATTAGTCAAGGCCAACGGCTGCTCCAGGGAGGGAGTAAGGTCCTCTGTTGCCTTCATGGATTGGCACAGAGTCTTTTTTATTTTTCTATCCAATTATTGGTTGAAGGGTCATCAAACGACTGGCAGGATGGAAACAATCCACAAATAGTCTGGCCTTCAAAGAGTTCTGTGTCAGCCAACTGCAGTTGGCACAGAAGGGAAGCCCTTTTGACTGTAATGAGGAGGAGCATGCCATCCAGAGGGTCATCGGTCTATGGAATTTGCTGCCAGAAGAGGTGGTGACAGCTACCAGCCTTTAAGAAAGGGTTAGACAAATTTATGGATGACAGATGTGTCAATGGTTACTAGAATGGATGCCTAAGTACATCGTTCAGGCCCGGGGGACAAGCAGGGCAGCTCTAAGGCCATTTGCTGGGATTCGAGAGCTGGAGAAGGTTGCCCTTGTCTCTGCTTGAGATGCCCATGGGCAATTGGTGGGCCACTGTGTGAGGCAGGATGCTGGACTAGATGGGCCAGTTCTTATGTTCATCTGAGCAGGTAGCATTCATCTGGTTGGCTTGGGAGACCTAAAGGAGAACAATGTTCCCAGAGTCCTTCTGTCTTCCAGTATCTTTTAGCTGTTCCTTGCTTCTGAGGACAATATCCATGTTTGTTTTGGTCTTGGGCTTTCTGCAATTCCAGATTCAAATATTCCTCCTCAAAATGGGAGCCAAGGATCGCATTCTGGTGCGCCTGGAGCAGTCTACTATCTTCATGGTGGAACAGGAAAACAACTTACAAAGTGCTACCTCCTATTATCTGGGTGGCGTTCCTGTGTCCATTCTACCTGAAAGGTAAGTCTTCTCTATTATTAGCACCAAAGATAAGGATACTTTCCCTCTGTCTAAACACGGGCTTCTTTAGAAGTACCAAAATTGCCAGTAGGGTGCTCAGACCTTTAGGGAGTTTAATCTTGTGAACACATCACAATAATTTTGTAGATATTCTGTAAAGATTTTACACTATTTGTAAGAGCTGTTGAGCTATCTAGAACTCTTCTGCACACCTTTTAGGCATGGGTAGGCTTAAGTACTAGACCTAATCCCTACAGGAACTGAAAAAAAAGAGGGCCAAGAACCTTTTCCCCTCTTTCCCTCTGGACAACCCTTTTTGGATGTTTTTCCACTGTCACTAGAAGTACCCATTAATGGGTGCAAAAATGCCATTTTGTACCCATTAATGGGTACTTAATGGGTACTTATAGTGACAGTGGAAAAACACCTTTGACTATGGCCTCCTTACCCACTGAAGTTCTCAAGAAGTTAATTCTGTTCGCCTCTTCCTTCCGCCTCTTTTCAGCATGTCGTGTTTTTCAGCCTAAAGAAAATATTCCCCAAAGGTGGATCCATCAGAGGTTGCATGAAGGGCCTGAAAGCACTCGGCAAATATGTTGATCTAAAACGAATGAATACCTCAGGGGTCAGTTATGGATGCACCTCAGACCTCCTGGTGAGTAGTACCAAGATCTGTTGCCTCCACTCTGAAGTGCGGCGTGTGAGAATTGGCCATTTTGGTAGTGCCAAAGATTTGGTGGTTGGCAGGCACGTTTCTGGTCATCTCAGAGGAGAATCCTTCTGTGGCGTGTGATTCTGCATCTTTGTAGATGGCTGGTTTTAGAGGCATTGCAATCACTCTGTCCTTCTGTAGGTGGCTCGCTCGGTTAAGCTGCATGGACATGGCTTCTTGACTCTGGCGCTGAGGAACGTGCCCTCTCTAAAGGATTTCTATACCGGTTTCAGCTTCCGCACCAGCCAAAGCCATGGCTTGATGTACCACCATGCATCCGAGGTACGTCGTCCCTGCCTCTAAGAGCTTCAATCTCAGAGTATTTCACTGAGAAGTAATTCTTAGAAGCAATTATTCTGTAAAGGTGAATAAAGCAAATATACTGCCATAGAGAGGTGCACTTCACCATTCGGAATGGGATACTTGAGGTCTTTCCTTTCTCTTTCTTTTCTAGGATGGGATTTGCCAAGTTACCTTGCAGAACGGCAAAGTGGCCGTTAGCATCCTGTCAACAGAAATTGTCACGAGCAATGTGTATGCAGATGGTGCCAGCCATTACATTGCCATCTACAGCGATTCTACTGGGTACCTTTCAGAGCCGTCTTTTGTATTGCTTGATTTTTCCCAGGAATCCCCTCCTTCCCAGTTTCTGGGAAGACCCGCATCTGTCGCCTTGGGCCAAAATGCATTTTCATTGCAGGCTTCGGTTCTACATTGATGATGAACTTCAAGGGAGCCAACGAGAGGCAAGTCTCCATAGGAGGCAGAAGCGGCAAGATGAAGTAGCTGTTTTTCAGCTGGGAGGGATGCCCGAGGCCGGTGAAATTAGCAACCTCACAGGTTGCATCGGGAACGTCTTTGTAAGACGGTAAGTGCAAACCATGTCCACTTGGCTTCTGTCCTGACCCTTCATTTGTCCTTTTTGTAAGCCAGTTTGGTCTAGTGCCGGGTTCTCAACCTGTGGGTCGCAACCTCTTTGGGGGTTGAGCTACCCTTTCAGAGGGGTCGTGGCATTAGGAAGGTTGAGAACTGGTGGTCTAGTGGTTAGGGAGCTGGACTCTAATCTGGGAATACCGGGTTTGGTTCTGCCCTCCTCCATGAAACCAGGTGGGTGACCTTGGGCAAGTCACAGCTCTCTTCTGAGTTCTCACAGCCCCACCTACCTCACAGGGTATTTTGTTGTGGGGAGAAGAATAGAAAAGCTTTCTCAGCTGCTTTGAGTTTCCTTAAATGGGTGGAAAAAGTGGGGTGGAAAAGCCCACTCAGCACCAGTAAGGTTACCTTGTTTAATTTTATTTGAATTATTTAAAAATCTTGATTTCTGCCCACAGAACATGCTCAGTATTGGTAAAAAAAAATAAAAAATTCAGTACCTTATGGAGAGTCAGCAAAGTTTAGTGGCTTAGAAATCCTATGTTTGAATACCCACTTGGCTATGAAAGGACATCAGATTTCATCCTGCCTGTCCTCCACTCTGCAACTTTGTTTATTTATTGGTAACATCTGTGTCCAGCCCTTCCCCTGGAGGACCCAAGGTGGGTCACAACATATGATGAAACAACTGGAGGAGAAGAACAGTCAAGTGCCCCATCTTGAGCTCTTCGGGAGAAAGATGAGGTGTGAGGATAATAAACAAAGAAACCTTAGAGCTTACGGCCTGCAAAGGATTGTATGTGATCCAGTGACGTTTTCACAGCTAACAGCTGTTCTAACCACTAGACCAAACTGACTCACTGAAGGGACTCAGAGAGACAAAACTGAGTCCATGAGGAGCAACTTTCAGGGTGCTACCGCCCACACTGAACCAGTGTCAAGCATATAATCTCTGTGTATAATGCTTCCAAATGTTTATTGAAACCCTAATGTGTTTGTGTGAAGAATCCAGTGGAATCTATGTTATCATTCCCTCAGTGCCTCTGAGGTAAAAAGTTGCTTCTGAGGGAAATGAGTAGGAAAGCTAGTGACTGGCCAAGGGCAGATAGTAACACTCTGTACATAGTGAATGTGCCAGGGAAGGGATATGATTGGTTAAGTGAGATGTTGAAACTGTATCAAAGGAGGGAGTCTGTCCAGGAGAACCATTTTAGGCAACAATAAGTTTTACCATTTAAATAGGCTTACAGAAACCAAGGGCACAGAGACATTTGCGAAGTGGAGGTGGAGCCATCCGATTGCTTGCTGAGGCCCATGATTTGCAAAAAATATTAAGAGAACATAAGAAGAGCCCTGCTGGATCAGGCCACAGCCCATCTACCCAGTGAGCCAGTTTGGTCTAGTGGATAGGGAGCTGGATTCTTATCTGGGAATACCAGGTTCGATTCCGCCCTCCCCCATGAAGCCAGCTGGGTGACCTTGGGCTAGTCACAGCTCTCTTATGAGCTCTCATATCCCCTAATGTACCCTCACTTAAATTGCTGGTTTATCGGTTCAGCAACTGATTCAGACAGGAGAAAATGAAGCTTTCCTCCTCACAATCTCTATTCTGTGGCTGCACCGAGTCTGTTTTGTATTCTGATTTAAAATTTGTTCCTGTGTTCTCACCATATTGTGCATCACAGCACATGAGAACTGGAGACGGGATACAGTCCCTTCCTCCTCCTTGATCCATTTGGCGTGGCAGAGCAGATGAGCTGATTATGATTATGTGGGCTGCAGAATTAAAAGTATCCTTTTATTTTCCCAGTAGCGGAAGGGTTGAAACTGAATAGGCAGCCATGCCCTCATCTCTAATACCTAATATAGTATAAGACATGATTAGCAGAGTTGCAAGCTCAGACCTCTGTGGTCTCTTTAAACTTCGTTTGCAGGTGAGTTTAATGACATTGCAGTTAGAATATTGATGTCAGTGCAATGCTAGGGCAACTTATCCATGAGGAGTTGAAAGCTGATGTCCTTCCAGGGCTGGTGAATAAGAGTCCAAAAGACCTTTGCCAGCTTCCCGGCGGCTGCCATCTGCCTGTGGACTTGGCTGAACTGGTGTCACATTCATTTCTCTTGCTCCGATAGAAAATCAGACCCACAGATGGTGGTAGACCTGCAACAGAGCACTGTGAGCTTCAACGTGACCATGATCTGCCCCAGGGAGCGCCTGCCTCAGCAGATGAGGGCATCCGAGAAGAAGGGCAAACCTAAGGTGAAAGCAATCATTGCAGCTGCCTTCCTTCTGTCCTACATGGGAGGCTGAAATGTTGTGCAAAAGCTACTTCAAGGGCATATGCTGAACAGCTCTCGTTTATTGCTTCTGTGTCCCAAGGATGAAGTTTCGTCCTGATATGCATTCCTGTGATTTCTTGCCCTCAAGGAATGTGTGTTGATCAGTTTCTCTCCAACTAGGCTGCTTTGGTTGTTCTGTTTCACAGCTTAATTTAGAGTGTTGGTACTAGCCTGTAAAGCCCTTAAGTTTCGGCATCTGGATATAGCTGAGCCTGTTTTCCTCCTTCCCCCTTCCTTGCGCTTGGCTTCTTCATTAGGGGTGAGCAGGAATGCAATTTTCGGGATTCAGTTCAAATCGAATACTCAAAAATTAAATTTGATTTGAGTCTTTTAAATTCGAATTTAACCAAATTAGATTCAAATCGAGCAAATTCAAATCTATTCATTTGAATTTTTCATTCAGATTTGCACTTACAAATGTCGACAGCGTTAGTAGATGCCCGTACGCATCTTCCCCAGGTCTGTACACATCCGTATATGTCCATATGCATCCTGTAGTTATCCCGTATGCAACCTGTTTTTGTCCCATACGGATCCATACAAATGCGTCTGGATGCAGGAAAGATGCGGATCTTCAAGTACACAGCATGTGCGAACCCGTCCACATATGAATGTCTGAATAATTCAATCGAATAGATCTGAAATTAGAAATTAATTAGAAATCTGAAACTTTAAATTTGAATTTAAGGACATTTGATTCAAATTCGAATGTTGAAATTTGGTCAATTTGATTGATTTGAATTTTTGTTCACATCCCTATTCTTCATTTGATCTCAGACTTCCTGGACCACACAAGGCCACAGGAGGTAGATCAAAGAAAAGAGCATTTTTGATTGTGGCCCCCTCCCTCTGGAACTCCTTTGCAAAATAAATTGAATCTTTTTATACTGCCTTTGGCAATGATTGACAGGGGGTGGCCACCTTTAGAAATAACTTATCTGTTTCTATCTACAATGTTTGTTCTGGATCTTTGTTTTGTCTGTAAACCACAGTCTTTGTGTAATCTGCAGAGGGAGGGAGGGGTATATTTTACAGTATATTCTGGCGTGTAAGACTACTTTTTAACCCAGGAAAATCT
>MTQE01002217.1:4223496-4263421 GCA_014337955.1 Aspidoscelis marmoratus | reverse complement strand
TTAGGTTCCCCCCCCCCCCCCCCTGCCACCTTTTCTGGAAGGAATTTTCCCCAGTCAAAATGTTTTACATCAGCCTGCTTTCTTTCGGTTCATTTGATGATCCTTTCAGTGCTGGACCCAAACACACAACGAGTGAATGTTCTGATCTAATTACGTTTTTGTTCCAGCTAAGATGGCTTTACAGTCATGTCTTTGGAGAGGGACTGAAAGGGGGGCTGTGGAATGTGTAGGTGAACACTGTGAGCCACCGCAGCCCTTTCCGAAAGAGATCCATAACAATCCCCCCCAAAAAAAGGCAGTATATTCAGCTATCTATGTATTGTTCTCAGTTTGCCCTGTAGTTAGAGCTCCACTGACGATAGACCTCATAATTATGTTTCCTTTGGCAGTAAATGGTGCCGCATGTTTAAGTGTGTCACATGTGGGCAGCCAGAGCCAGCCAGGAACTGTAGCTGGCCTTTCCGTTCCCCTGCTTCCACCCATCTCATTTTTCCAGGGTTCAGTCTCTAACCTCTTCTATAAGCAGCGTGAGGGTAGGGAAAACCCACCCCTGTGTGTACCTAGAGTGTTCACCAATGCTGGTGCTTTTAGGCCATATTCATCCCATTATGTTCAAAATGCCTTGGGGAAGAATTGACATCTGCCTGTCTCCACCGCGCCCTACACTGAAGGGGCGTGATGGAGCACGGAGAGGCTTCAGCCTCCCCCACAGAAGCTTCGGTGCACAAAAAGCAGCTCCAGAACTGCTTCTCACACTCCAAACAAAACGGGTCACACTTCTACACAGGGTGGGCAAGGAGCCCCTCCAAGAACAACACCCTCGGGAAGGGCGGTGGAGCCATCAGACTCCTTTCTGCCGTTACCTGAGGCCTGCAGAGGCCTGTAGGGAAGCCCAGTCTGGTATTGAGGCCAGCACTGTAAAGATATGGGGCACGTCGACTTGTTAATACTGCACAGTGAAATGCACAGTCACAGTAGGGCATCACACACGACAATCGGTAGATTGTACTGGTGACGCATTATCCCATCCCTACTGTGAACTTACTGTGGTGCATGTTGACAAACACTCGCTGTGCTGTATCAACTAAATTTGAATCTTCCCACCAGTCCGTGAGAGGAGACCGGGGAGGGCAGGGAGGGCAGCCCAGATCCGATTGGTTCTCTCATCCCATGTGATGGCATGCCCCGACTGAGCTCTTGCAGCTTCCTCTGGAGCTCCTTATCAAGTAGGGATGGACAGTTGCCGCTTCGCAATTTTCCCTTAACTGTGTATTTATTCTGCAAGTCTGGAAGGGACCATGCCCATTATCAGATGAAGCTTACAACACAGAAAAGTATTTGTTTATTTATTTACATTTTTATCCCGCCCTATACCCAGAGGTCTCCAGGCACCTAAAATCAAAAGTACATTTCTTGGGGGGAAAGTGCTGACCCAACTCAGTATTTCTACCTTTGATGTTCTGCACACAAACACTACTGCAGGGTTGTGAAGGTGCTGTGGGTTTTCTCTGCTCACCCATTAGTTACACACGTGTTTCCTTCCCCAGTCATCAAAGGGAGCAACGTGATCCAGTTAGATGTGGATACAAAGGGGAATTACACAGTGGGACCAAATGAAGTCAGCGATGCCACGGCTGTCAAAGAGAACTTCTACCTCGGTGGAGTGCCAGGTGAGTGACTCAGAAAATAAGTGCCTGGAGGCGTTGTTCCCTGAAACGACCTTCCAGAAATCAGGCAATGTCGAGCTTTGCATCCACTGTCCTACGTAAGAACATAAGAGGATCCCTGCTGGATCAGGCCACAGCCCATCTAGTCCAGCATCCTGTCTGACAGTAGCCCATCAGTTGCCCATGGGCATCTCGAGCAGAAAACAAGGGCAAACCTTCTCCTCTCAAATCCCAGCAAAGGGCCTTAGAAGCGTCCTGCTTGTTCCCACAGCCTGAAATGGATACTTAGGTAACCATTCTAGAAGCCATTGAGACAACCTGTGGGTCGTCACCCCTACTCTTTCACAGGGGTCGTTATGAAGAAGCAATGAAAATAATTTTGTGGTTGGGGGTTAGGGCTAAGTTGGGGGTCACCACAACATAAGGAACTGTATTAAAGGGTTGAGGCATTAGGAAGGTTGAGAACCACTGGTCCAGCCTATTGGGGAGCTGTTTCGAATTAGAAGGGCCAGTTTCTTTTGTCTACATTGATTATACACATTTCTTATTCTGACCTTTGGTGAAAGGGAGGTTATAGGGTGTTTTTCCACTGCAGCCCTTAGATCTGGATCTAAGAAGATCCAGATCTAAGGAATGGGTACATTTCTTAATCTGGATCTAGTAGATCCGGATTAAGGGAAGCACCCAATGTGTTTCCACAGGAGGTATAGCACCCATTAGGAATGGGTGCTAACACCCCTGCTGTGGAAACAGCTTTGCACCCATCTGAGGGATCCGGATCGACCCACAAGGGGTCGGTCCATTACCCCAGGTGTGTTGGGGGGCGGGGGGGGGGCAGTCTTTGAAGCAACTTCAAAGTAATTTCAAAGTGACTTCAAAGCATGAGCTCAACTTTTGAAGCAATTCAAAGCATGAGCTCAACTTTCGAAGTTGAGCTCATGCTTCAAAGTCACTTCGAAGCTGACTTCGAAGTCAACTTCGAAGTGACTTCGAAGCCAATGTTGGGGGAGGGTCCCAAAGGTGCATCCCCTCCCCCTAGCCTCCTTTGGACCCCATTGACCCAGATTTTCTGGGAGAAGACCCCATTGTAGACCCCTTTAATGGGGTCTACAGAAAATCCGGATTAAAGGCCAAAATGTACCCATTAGATCCGGATTTCCCCAGTGGCAGTGGAAACAATCGGGTCCCAAATGGGTGCTGTAGTGGAAATGGGGTCATCCAGCTCACACCCAAATGGGTCCTAAATGGGTGCAAAAATGGGTACTTCTGACAGTGGGAAAACACCCATAGATAACTTGTTATCAGTTGGCCTGAAGGCTCTTTCCTCTGGGTTGCCCAGTTGGGCTAAAGATTTTGCTCTTTCTTCTGCAGCTTTTACCAATGGCAGCCTTGCATCAGATCTGCTTATGACTCATCCTCCTTACGTTGGCTGCATGAGGAACTTGGTAATAAATCGGAATCAAATCAACGTACAGGAAACAGGGACCATCAGAGGCTCAGTTGGCCTAGCAGGCTGTCCAGTGGTATAAAAAAAAATAAGGATTTCAATGGTCAAGTCAGAATGACAGAAAGCTGCCTGGTGCTGTGCAGAGCAAGTGGCCCTCTCTTTATATCACATCTGCTCAGGTTTCCTTACAGCCTTGATCCAGTTGGTGGTTCCAGACCAAGAGTCACTGTATTTTTATTTCTTGCTCATGTTTAATGTATTTGCCGTTTCACTGTCCACCCTTCCTTGTTAATTACAGATCCTGGAAGCTGCCAAGAGCATATTGCTAAATCAGTGTATCCCTGTTTGCTCCCCCTCCATCTTGCAGGAGTTTAGTCAGCCTGTCTATGCACCTTAAACAGCTTTCCCAAGGAAAAAAGAAATGTTTTCAGGTTGTCCTAGTCAGAATACGCCATTGCTTGGATTTTATCCCAAAGACATTTTGAAGCAGCTTGAGATAAAAGAGATTATTTTTTTTAACGGTGCAGAAGTTGGCCTCCAGGACATTTGGAATGTCTTTGTGCCAGCAACCAGCAGCTATTTCTGAGGAATAAAATATGTTGTACTCCTTCCCACAACTTAGTGGAATAACCTAATACCAGAGATGTGCGCGAATGCTTTTTGGACATTCTGTTAGAATCGAACACCCGAAAATCCAGTTCAATTTGAATCTCTTAAATTTGAATTTAACAAGTCTCAATTCGTTTCTACCAAATTTGAATCTGTTCACATTTTGTTCGCCTCTTCCCCACATCTGTAGGCATCCTTACATGTCCATATTCATCCCCTGGTTATCCTGTATGCAACCAGTTTTCGTCCCGCATGGATCCGTACAAATGCGTACGGATGTGGGAAAGACGCGGATCTTCAAGTGCGCATCGTGTAGAAACCGTACACGTATGAATGTTCGGATAATCCGAACAAATAGATCCAAAATTCAATTTGAATGTTTACATTCAAATTTTGGGACATTCAATTCAAGTTCGAATGCCTAGTATTGCTAAGCAAGTGTCTAAGCAAGCTGTTCTTCAACTGGGTCTGCTCTGTGTAGGATTTTAACAGTCTTTAACGGTCAGAGGAAAGATGCCAGATTGCAGGGTCTTTGAACTTCTTGTCCCACTTTATTGGGTCAGGATGAAGTCTTGTCCCTGCAAGCTCCCTTTTTAGGCTGAGTTTAAGACATTTCTGCTTCTGCATACCCCCCGTCATAGAGTGGCCAGAACTGAATGCGGTTTTGTGCAAAAGAAAAGAAAGTTTACTAGCTCTTCTACCTTAAACTCCTGTTTCCTCTCCACCTCGTTTTTCGCAGCCACTAATTTCATAAGCCCTCTTCATATATTGTCCACTTGTGCACTTAAGGATGACTTTATATATATATATATTTGTGTATATATTTCATCACACGGCTCAAGATACTGGTTTTGAAAAGGACTTTATAACTTATCGGTATATTGGTTGTTTTAATGTTGGGGTGCATATTGTAAAATGGGTTTTACACGACTTGGTTCCTCTTCCAACAAATGTAATTATCTGTTTTAAGCTGTACTATTGTGGGATATCTGTAAATCACTGGTACATACTTTGAATTCAAATAAAAAAATATGATCTATACGTTAAAAGTTATATGAATAGTTTGTTTAATAGGAAAGTGTACTTCTACAGCTAGTCAATGCCAACTACATAAAGGTTCTTAAGTCAGCCTCTAGGCATACAACTCTTATCATCAACATCTTTGCAAGACGGTTTTAAGCCATACAGATTGCTCACAAAGATAACGTTAGAGGTTTAAGTGAATGTTATATAATCAGCTACTTCGTAGCACTGAATGTATCCAACTTTATCCATGATTCATCCACCATGATTTAATGTTCAGCCAATATACATGCAGAAACTATTCTCTGGCCCTTTCTGCACTTCCTTGTTAATCCGGATCAAGGAGCTGCTAAGAACACATCATCTGCACAGGAACAAAGCAGATCCAGATTAGAATTGGATTAAGAGCTCACTAATCTGAGGTCTTTTCGCACGAGGCCTTTTGGAATGCGTGGAGGCCAAGCCAGGATAGAGCATTCGCTCTGTTTGGAACTGCTTCAGCCCGTCGCAGAGCGCCCTCCACGCATTCCGTATGTAGCGCACTTAACTGCTCTACACGAGGCCCAGTGCATTCCGGCCCATCCCCGGCTGTCCATGGAGGGAAGCACTCGCACACCTCCCTCCTTGAAGGCTGCGGGACACGCCCCACCACCACAGTTGGGCCAAAAACGGCCCAACAGCTGGCAGGCCCACACAAATCACTCACCTTGCTGGGCCCAGGGTGCGATCTGCCGTGAGTCTACGCAGCCGCATGCACTCTGGTAGACAGGACCCAGTGGAGCGCACGCACCTGCACAAACTGCAGCAGATCCACCCCACACCCGGCAAGGTGAGTGATTGCATGCGGGGGGGGGAGGTGGCTCACTCCCAACTCCTGCAGTCCCATTGCGACTGCAGGAGTCCGGGAGACAACCAGTTCAGCCTCCCCTCACGTCTTTCCAGGGTGGGGAGAGGTCGGACAGAGGCTGTCAATGGGCTGGGGGATGTGTGGTCCTCAGTAGACCGGGCCTAGCTGAAGCACTGAATGGCTATGCCCAGTCTACCAAGGAACACGCAGATCATCAGCCTCTGCAGGGCTGAGATGTTTATGCAGCTCAGCCCTGTAGACAGCCCCCAGGACCACCACCTACCCACCCCGTGGCCCGGGGGGGGGGGATCCCTACAGGCCTTAGGGGACACGGTCCTGTCCCCTAGAACTCGCAGATTCCTTTCCTGCCTACATGTGAATGGGGAAAGCTTCCCAGAGTGTTGTAGCATAATTGCACTACAGCCATTCTGGCTATAGGGCGAAGTTTCCACTGGATTACTGGTAGCCCAGATAAATGTGGTCTACATCTGTGCTAGCATTCTTTAGCAGACATTTGCTGCTCTAAAGCCCACTCAAGCAGATGCCTCTACCTGTGGTTGATCTGGATCTAGGTAATACAGATCAACTGAAGTAAGTGCAGAAAGGGCCTTTGAAGAAAAGAGCTTGCTACACTTCTCCCCTTGTTAATTAGTGAATATCGACACCTCAGGGTCAGAGGGAAAGTTAAGCTTTTGTATAACCCCTCCCCTGAGACCTTCAGAGAATGAGGACTTTGGCTGTTCATCTTGCTCTGTTTCCTCTGAAAAGGTCACTCCTGCTTCTCAAAAATATCCCCAACATTTAATGTAGCCAGAAGCAAAGACAAAATGCTTACTGGTGATGGAGCAAGTGGTTCTCTGAACAGCACACTGGATCTAAGGACCTTTGAGTGACTCTAAGAGAGATTATAAACTATGCTGCCAAAATGGTAACATCTCTTGTTTAATGATACGGAATCTTACTGTTGCAACTAGATCCAATTCAAGTAGTCAATTAGGTAAACTGGACTGTTTATAAGGGCAGAAATGAGCTGCCAACATGCAGCAAGTAGAAAAGAAAAACCGATATATTCAGAAGGAATTTGGCAGAAAGATCCTTTACTTGTGGATTCAATACATGACGTTAGCTAGTGAGGCTACTTTTCTTAAGGTTAATATCTAGAAGGACCCGTGAAAACAGTGAGTAATCCTAATCTAAACTCATGTCTTCCTCTTCGTCTTTCTTTTCCTTTGAATCTTCTTCCTTTTGATCAGATTTTACATTGTTCTGCATTGCTTTTGCAAAGGCCTCTACGTCTAAAAGAGAAGAAAAAGGTTCATTGGGTAACTCAGCAATAAAATGAACAGACAACCTGAATGAATGACTTTTGGTGTGTAAAAAACATCAAAAATCCACATGACTTTATCACTGGGGGATTTCTAGAAACAACAGGCAACCAGATCTTCACTAAAGCAGAATACAGATTTTCTTGTTAAAAACGTAGGATCATTGCAATCGTCCCCACCACTCCTTTTTCATGATATTTGAGATCTATTCATATAGTGGGCAGACAGAAATACAGTATCAGAACAATTCCATTTGGTCCAAGCAGTGTTATTCTGCTGAGATGCAGGTAACCCCACAAAATGGGCTGCAAACTTAAAATGCTCCCGATGCCCTGTGAAGGGAAACCCTAAAACAACCTACCTCCTTTGTTTGCTGCATCCACTGCCTCAGCCGGTAAGCCAAATTGACTCATTAAAGGCCCCAGCTGCCCAGAAGCGAGGGCAGCACTGAACATGCTCAGTGCCTGCAAGGAAACAAACACACAGATACATAGAATGATAGAATGGTAGAGTTGGAGGGGACCTCCTGGGTCATCGAGTCCAACCCCCTGCTCAAGGCAGGATCTCCTAAACCATCTCAGACAGATGGCCGTCCAGTCTCTGCTTGAAGACCTCCATCGAAGGGGAACCAACCACCTCCCGTGGCAGCCTGTTCCACTGGTTGATCACTCTTACTGTTAGAAATTTTTTCCTAACATCTAAACTAAATCTTTTCCCCTGCAGTTTCACCCCATTGTTTCTAGTCCTTCCTTGAGAGAGTGAGAACAGGGCTGATCCCTCTGCCTTGTGACAACCCTTGAGGTATTTGTAGACAGCTATCATGTCTCCTCTCAGTCTTCTTTTTGGTAGACTAAACATTCCTAGTTCCTTAAGCCGTTCCTCATAGGACATGGTTTGCAGACCGTTCACCATCTTGGTAGCTCTCCTTTGAACCTGCTCCAGCTTGTCAGTGTCTCTTGAGTTGAGCTCAGTTCTTCGCCACCAATGCATCTATGCAGATTTATTGGCAACAGTCCCTCCGCTGCGGTCTGAACCATGAACTTTTTGCAAGCGACGCAAATGTCCATCGCTGAGCTATCCCAGCTCAACGATACAAAAGAAACAAAAGTCATGATGCACTTCAATGATATATCAGAGCACAAGTTAGGGAAGGAGGAGTCTTTAGAGCAGTATGGGCGAACATCTGGCTTCCTGTGACGAAGCCAGTGGCAAAGATCTTACTGAAAAACATGGGATTATCTTTTTAAATTTATGTTATAACAACAAACATCAGAAAACCATAACATAAACCAAATATACACTCCTGAGGATCGCATAGTCCATACAGTTCAATCAAGATTTATCCAGTACCTTCTAGAATGGAAAATGTGGAAAAAGCATCAATATTTTTTGTTTCAAAAATGGTACTGAGAAAGAGGAAGATGGTCGAAGTCTGGGATTATCTTAGTATTCACTACAGCTACTTCAGATTAGAACTGCCAGACTCTTTTGTTATTTTCAAGTTGTCTTCAAATTAAAAACAAGAAGCCAATGAAAAGTGGTGTTTTCAAACAGGATTAGGGCTACATAATGCAGGTAATTCACTCGAGTTCAAGATTCAGAAAGATTCAGATATGGCCAAAGGCAGCAGACACTTGGGCAGAATCTTTATGTGTGTGTTTTAGAAAAGCTGAAATGGCTTTTGTTACACTCCAAATACTAGAAGACAGTCTTCTCATCTACTGCTAATTGGCACCAAAGTACTTTGCCAATTTTGATTGTCAGGTTTGATTGTGGTGAGTCACAAGAAATAACTATCCATTCTCACCGTCCAAGAGGGCTGGTCAGTTCCTAAAGGCAGTAACACAAACAGCCACCATTTCAAGAGTGTGCAGTAAAAATGCCACGGAGATACAAGAACCAAGGATTCTTTACCTACACAAGGATCATCCCCAGGCCATGAGCTCATTTGCCCTCATGGAATAATTTTAAAGCTTGTTAAGTTAGCAGGGAAAAAACTAGCAAGTTTCCAAACTGCCAGAACCTTGAGCCATTTTTGGTCTAGTGGTTAGGGAGATGAACTCATCTAGGAATACCGGGTTCGATTCCGCCCTCCCCCATGAAGCCAGCTGGGTGACCTTGGGCTAGTCACAGCTCTCATCTGAGCTCTCACAGCCCCATGTGTTCTGTTGTGGGGAGAAGAACAGAAGTTTTGTCAGCCGCTTTGAATCCCCTTAAATGGGTAGAAAAAACAACTCTTCTTCTTCTTCCTAAATGTTATTGTTGATTGGGCAAATTTAGATAATATAAGGTACCTTCCAGAACAGGCTTATAAAAGGGTCAATATAATCCGAACAAAGGTTTTACTTCTTCCTGCATTCTGCAGAGAACAAAATTGGGCTGCAACACTTTATCACTAAATCTTCCTCTGTATGTTGCTCCCACATCCCGTTTTTTGGGGGGGAGGGGACTACTGAAGCCCCACCAGTCATTTCTCCTCCTTATATGCCCTCTTGGTTGGACGGAAGCTCCCTTTTCCCAATTGGATGGAATTGTTTACCTGCTGGAACTGAGGAGAGGTCAGGGTGTTCTGTATTTCCTCCGCCGTCTGTGGCAGAGATTCCCCTGAAGGCAGGTAAGGCAACAGGCGCTCTTGAACCTCTGTATTTGCCAGAATAGGTGCCATAATTTCCGGGGTCAGGACACTGGACAAGTCAACTGGGAAACAAGAGAAGAATAACCTCTGGGGCAGAAACACCAGAAATAAACCAGTCTGATGGAGAAAGAACTATAAATTCCAGGTGTGATTTAAGAGCCACGACAAGTTCCAAATAGCCAAACTTCTGAGCCTAATTCTGCCTCCAATGCAATATAACAAATACTTCAGACTGACCCATCTGCTACGCATAGAATACCACCATTTCTAATTTCCTTCACAAACTGAATACTGAATTTATTGCAGTTGATATTTGGCTCCAGCAATTCATAAACACAAGATAGGATGCTACCAACCTACTCAAAGAGGCAACCCAGTCCCTCTTACCTTGCTGCCCTCCTGCGCCAGCTGGCACGTTCATGGTTGCTAAGATGGTCTGGAGATCACTCAGCTGGATGGGCTGGGTAGGGCTTGCAGCCGTACTTGTTCCATTTCCAGAGCTTGGAGCAGGACTGGGACTGGTAGCAGAGGCAGCTGTGGGGGCTGTAGGCGCTGGGGTTACCCGTGTGGAGGAAGTGCTAGAAGATGGCGTCACAGCTGCCGACTGACTGCGAGAACTGTCAGAAGAGAATCCACATCATTTAACAGCTGCAAACATGGTTCCCAACATCGGCCCCATCCAGATGGGGAGAATATAGCACCATTACGGCACCACTGGGGGGGGGGGGCAACCTCATCATACCTCCACTATTTCCACCCTAAAAGGTACAAAGGAGTATTGCCGGAAAACACAGCCCTGGTCACCGGTTTTCCAGCAACAGCACTGTTTAGGCTGCCTACCTACTCACCTTCTGGACACAGCCACCACCACTATTCCATACACCACACATGCGTGGAGACGGAAACAAGTGTCCACACATGCACAGAGGTGATATCTGGGCATTCCAGGCATCCAGATGCATGAATGACTTAAAACATGCAAAGACAGCACTGGCCTTACTGCTTCCTAGTGCAATATCCAAGTGCTGTCAGGAGCAGCATCGATGCCTTCCTTCAGAGCAACAAGCAAACTTCTCCTCCTACAAGAGGAGTTTTAAACAAGAAGATAATAAGCTCCTTGCTCAGTCTGATAACCCTCTTTAAAACTACATATAAAATACCGTATTTTCCGGCGTATAAGACGACTGGGTGTATAAGAGGACCCCCAACTTTCCAGTTAAAATATAGAGTTTGGGATATACTCGACGTATAAGAAACAACACCCGGCGTATAAGACGACCCCCGACTTTTGAGAAGATTTTCCTGGGTTAAAAAGTACTGTATTTTCTGGCGTATAAGACTACTTTTTAACCCAGGAAAATCTTCTCAAAAGGTGGGGGTCGTCTTATACACCAGGTGTTGTATTCTTATACGGCAAGTATATCCCAAACTCTATATTTTAACTGGAAAGTTGGGGGTCGTCTTATACACCCAGTCGTCTTATACGCCGGAAAATACGGGTAGTCTTATACGCCAGAAAATACAGTAAGTGGCCATTCTCTGGGAACCAACATAGTCTACAATGGATACTGTAGCTAATATGTTGCAAACACCAGTTGTAAACAACACCTTGTGTCCAAAGTATCAGGGTCAATAAGCCAGAAACCAGGAAGGGCCACAAAATGAGACCTCTAAGAAGCATATAGTACATCACACTAAAATAAGATAGCTTGCGCTGTGAACCAGTGACCCTGAGAGAACTTGGGAAGTGAGCAAGAAATTCTTCAAATATCTGGAACACATTAGAGGAGGAGGAGGAGGCCAAAGGATCCTTCAGAAAACAAGACACACAGTGTGGCACCAACGTTTCAAGCCCCATATGCAATGCAGGCCATTTGTGAAGCCAGACCTGTTTACCCGGACCTGAAGGAAGAAAGGTAGACTGAATGTTTGATCTGCAGTTTAATGAGGATTGGAATATTTTTTCCCTAAAAGTAGTGCAGAAAAATCTCTGAGCCCAAAACGTTCCTTATTTAACTCAGTTAAATGAAATATGATCATTCACATCAGAGCATTTTCAGCTTATGCTTCTTTCCAAATCTTTTTTTAAAAAATTGTGAGTCTGAAATAAACTAAATTTGATTCTGATTTGATTTATGCAGTCCGTGGGGGCAAATCCAAATAATAATGATAAAAATTATAACTTTAAATAGGGTTAGGAATTTTAAGGCATCATAAAATACAATTCAAAGCACGTATGGCCCTCCTCACATGGCTGCGGAACATTAAATGCCACTCAGGATGTTCCTACCTCGTTACCATTATATTTACACAGACTTGCAAGCATTTAATGTATTCCTCTGCCCCTGGTCTAAACCAAAGATGATCTTACCTTGAAGAAGAGCTGCTAGTTGGGGGCCCCCCACTTCCCAGGAGACTAGCTAAACCAGGACCTGTCAGAGCACCAAGACCACCTTCCAGAAAACAAAAACCAACATCTGTTCAGAGATACTTTTATTCATTAAGAAGGAACTAAATCTAAAGTGCTGGGCAGCCTCCAAGCTCAAGAACTATTTTAACTTATAGATCTTTCCGTGCAAGGAAAGATACAGAAACTCACCCGTGTGAATAGAAGAAAACTGACAACAAGAAGCCAGCTGTTAGTTTATAGTTTAAAATTCCTGATCTGCAGTTTAATTTTAAACTAACAGTTTAAGCTGTTAGTTTAAAATTAGTTATATTTATATTTTATATCCCAACCTTCACCCAAAGGTCCCAGGACAATTCACAACATATGTACTATTATTTTCCTAGGGATTTTTCGTTTTTTACTATAACTGCTTTTGCTGCCATTAATAATTGTTCTATTATGTATTTATTTTCTTTATTTCATAAATTTGATGAGCAAATAAATAATTTCTTTTGTCCATATTATTCTACTGCCTAAAATTCTATTAATTTCTCTGCTACTTTTTCCCCAAAATGTTTGTACTCCCCAGCACCCCCAACAAATATGTATACATGTTCCTATTCTTCCGCATTTATACCAACAGTCTGAGCTTACAATGGGAATCATATATAACTGCTCATAAGGTGTTCCATACCATTTGTTAATGAACTTTATATTTAATTATTTCATTCTTATTTTTGTTCAAAATATCTTTTAATAGCCTGTTCTATTAGGCAATGATATATTTTCCCTCCCATTTCTCTTTCCTCTCTCACACTGGCCATTATTATATTTCCAATGTTGTATTTTCCTTTGTGAATGATTTAGTTATAACCTTGGGAAATCCCCTAACACAAAAGATAAAAGACTTTGTGTTTTTTTTTTAATTAAACATAAAAATATGAAAGTATTACCAAGTCCTCCTAAGCCTGTTGGTCCAATCAGTTGCATGAGCTGATTATGGCTCATGTTTCCCAGAAGGCTTTGCAAACCACCCTCACCTAAAAGAAATTAAATTCAGATTTTCAGTTCTTCTGCTAACAAAGAGGCGTTTTAAAGATTTTTAATATACAGCTAGACGCCTATGCTTACGAACACAAAAGCAAAAACACAGGCTAACTCTGAAGAGTCTCAAGACCATATATAGCTTCCTAAACTAAAATGTTTAGTATGTTTATATTTGGTTTTAAATAATGTAACCCGCCCTGAGACCTCTGGGTATAGGGCAGGATTAAAATGCAATACATAAATAAATATATTGCACCTGCGCTTCCTAATGTTTTTCTTGGTTCCTCCTGAAAAGCCACCAAATTTGATATGTGTCTGGCTTGTTCCCAAAAGTCCTTTATAGTGAAGCATGGCAGAGATAAACGAGAGCAGACCTTTTTTTTTTTTTTACTTCTAGCCCCCTACTTATGGCACTATTCTAAACAATCACATGCTCTCAAGTTGTTTACTAATGTTGCTACTGCTGCCTTCCTAGTACTGTATATTTCCACTTTACCACAGTTCAACATTTAAAAAATATATATGTTCAATATTTATTATATTCATCTTTAACTCAGAAGGGTCCAACCGGCAGCCCTCCGGTGACTGCTAAATGCAATTCCCACCAGCCTCAGCTAACAGAGCAGAACACTGGGAGTTCTGCTTTAGAAACATCTGAAGCACTGCATATTGGGAAAACCTGATTAAAATACCGACAAAATCAGATTCCAGTAAAAAAACACGATACCCCCGAGAGCAGAAAGCTCATGACCGCCGCTGCCACTTCCACCTAAGGCTCCAGGCATTGGCGGATTGTTGAGATACTCATTCACTTTACGGCAATGTTCCTCGTCTTTCTCTGTCTTGGGCTCCTGGACAATAATAAGAAAAAAAGAGCTGCAGTCTTGGAAACATGTTTCACCGAAAGCACCTTAGAATGACGAGTGAGAAAAAAATCAACTGCAGCACGAACCTGCATCCAGAAGAAGAGCCGCTTGGACCCAGCCTTGAATTTCAACACATAAACGCGACCCGTAGTACACTGAGGCACCCTTTTAAATTCACAGTCATCAGGAAAAATAATCAAATCCTAACAGAAAGGGGAAGAAGAGTACAAATGGCCCTTAAAATCTAATCAAAACCATCCAAACCCATAACAATAGGGAAGCAACACCCAATTTCTCAATCAAGATGAACTAGGAAAAAACTTATTGTACATGTTCAGAGAAGACTGCAAATTTTGAGGAAAAATCATATAGATATGTAAGTTAAGCATTCCTTAGAGAAAAAAGAAAAAAAATAGGTTTTCTACCTCGCTTTTCTCACCCACTTAAGGTGACTCAAACCGGCTGGAAAAGCTTTCTGCTCTTATTCCCACAACAGACACCCTGTGAAGCGGATGGGGCTGTGAGAGCTCAGAAAAGAGCTGTGACTCGCCCAAGGTCACCCAGACGGCTTTGTGGAAGAAAGCGGAATCAAACCCGGCATTCCCAGATAAGAGTCCAGCCCCCTAACCACTAGACCAAACTGACCCATATTTGAAAACACATATCTTTTTAAAGGAAAAAACAATCATTCATTTTCCAAACCCCAAACTTTATGCACAGACAGTGCAGCTCTAAAATCATAATGGGAGTACCTTTAGGTCACCAGTTTAAAGCTGATGAACTCTACTTACATCCTCCACGTTTCCAGAAGTCCTGTCTTTCCAGCAGAAATGAATGAGAGAATCATCTGTCTGCTGGATATACACAAGCCCTTTCCTTTTGTCTGGGGTAACAGTGCTGCCTTTCAGAGACATCTTTCCTGCACGAAACTCTACCAAGTACTTGCTGGATGAGCCGCGAGAGCCCGGCACCAAGCTGGGAAATAAAGCTCCAGACGACATCCTGGGAAAAAACAATTATTTCATAATGAGCACATATCTCTCAGATTTAGAGCTGTATTAATACCTGAACTCAAAACTAGGGTGGCAAAGAAAGGAAGGTTTCAAAATGAACAAACAATTCTGAGGATTCTACATTTAGAAATAACCTTCTTAAATATGCAGCACTGAACATGATTTCCTATTAAACGTCAAATAAGGAGATTTTTCTAGTTGAGTTCAAGTAATCACAGTACAGTGGTACCTTGACATACGAGTTTAATTTGTTCCGTAACCTTGCTCTTATGTCAAATCGCTCGTACCTCAAAGCAATTTTCCCATTAATCAATTCCAGCTCCCAAAACACCACCTCAGTTGTTTTTGTTATGTACTGTACTGTATTTACATACTCGTATCTCAAATCTTGCTCTCATCTCAAAGCAAAATATCACTCGCTCAGCAGCTTGTATCTCAAAACACTTGTATGTCAGGGCACTTGTATGTCGAGGTACCACTGTACAATTTTCATTTATGATGGGTGATTAGCTGCAAATGCTTCTAAGGGCCAAGAGTCCACAGGTCGTAGCAGCAACTATCTTGAACATTAAGCAGGCAAATCTGTTTTTCCTATGTAGTTCATAAAATCAGCTTTTTTCTCAGATATTTTGTATCAGTTCTCCAACCTGTGGTCTTAAAATAAATCGTCCAGCAACAAAGCTCTCGGGATATGTGAATGGCTTGGCTGCAAAGAGTTTCCAGGATCAGGATGGCTGAAAAGGTGTGTTTAAATAAGGTGTGAAAAAAAATTTAAATTAGCATTATTACTGCATACCATAACTCCAAAGGAAGAAAAAACACAGTAAGAACAGAAAAAGTGACCAACTATAAAGCAAATTTTCAGAACCTCTAGTTGCAACCTTTATTAGGGAGCAAGAACAAAGGTAATACTGACTGACACCCTTATTTCCATCTGTGTTGCTGCAGCATGGAAACTACGCTTTGTACACTTCACTAAGGCAAGAGCAGCAGTATCAAGTTGATCCAATGGCCTAGCAGAAGAAGAAAGACAATACTGGAAACTGATTCCTTCAGGACTAAGCATGCAGTTAGAGCTATCAGAAAAAAACAAACTTCCTGTTTAATTATGAATATACTGGAGATGCCACACTTCAAACACAACCATTACAGAAGCTTTTCTCACTATAGCAGTGCTGTGCCAAGTGACTGGGGGTTCCTCTAGCACAATTCTCTCTAAACAAGGAAAAGCCACAGGGGCCCAGATATGACTCTCCTCCAAGCCAGGGTTCTGATCTTAAACAAAGCTACCGTGCTCTTGAGTCCACAGTAAGAAGAAGAAGAAGAAGAGTTGGCTTTTCTATCCCGCTTTTCTCACCCGTTAAAGGTGACTCAAAGCGGCTGACAAATCTTCTGTTCTTCTCCCCACAACACACACCTTTTGAGGTAGGTGGAGCTATGAGAGCTCAAAAGAGAGCTGTGGCTCGCCCAACGTCACACAGCTGGCTTCGTGGAGCAGGGCAGAATCAAACCCAGTATTCACAGATGCACCCCTCACATCTTCTGTTTGGTGTTTGCATCCCAAGGAAACTTCTTCAATTCTTGCTATACCACGTTCTCAAACCTGCTTTTGTATTGATTTTTTGCTGTCTACTGTCCAAACAGTTTTGGATCCATTAATTTCTGGAAAGCCAAATACTCCCTAATCACCTCTGGGCTCAAGGCTTAAAATCTCACAAACTACTCTGCTTTATTAACTGCAGTTTTCTAGCTGCTCCTCTGCTTAGAGGAAACAATCTTGCATCTCAGCAAACACAAAGCAGATTTTTCTACACTAAAATGGAAGCAAATACTGAGAGTTAAGTATACTGTAGACTTTGGAAAGCCAGATTTCACCAACCACATAAAAACAAAAAAGGGCTTTTGAAGCTACAGTACACAGGTAGAGCCCAATTAAGTCATACTAAGTACTAATACACTTGCAATGCTAGGTAAACATACACTACATCTCTAATAGGAAAATGCTAAAGGCTAAAATAAAGTATCTGAAAGAAGCACAACTGATGAATAGCCAGTTACTTTATGACTGAGCCCTGGATCCTTCCCCTAGCCACACTGTCATAAATAATGTGTGTAAGGATAGCTTCCTTAATCGCTGCCAACAGATGTGTAATCAAACAATCCAAGAGAACTAAGAGCTCAAAGTTGTACTATTTAAATTGGAATACATATTCTTATTCTGTCCTTCACTGTAGAAAAACTCAGTTTCACCAATAAAGGAAAAAGGATTAGTTGTTTGGGATTCATTCATTTAAATTAACTCTTTTCCCACAGACCAAAGCAGATTGGAATTCAAAGTAAATGTATTTATACACTCAGTCAGCAAGGGAGCTACTACCAGATTGCCCTCGTCCATAATTTAGGAGCAGGAACACGTCAGCTTAGCAATGCAAGCCTGGTGTTGATTTTCAGACAGGATGCCTCAAAGGCCAATTGCAGAGATTTGAAAACAGATGAAGGTTTTGCTTTGTCTTGTGAAAGCCCAGAAGCAATTGGTGGCCATGGTATGAGACAGGATGCAGGACTAAATGGGCTGTGGCTTGATGAGGTTTTTTCTTATATTCTTATGTACTTCTTCCACTTAAATCAGGGATTCAATACCTGCTTCTCTCCAGATGTTTCCGGATTAAAACATCCATACTCTGTCCACTGCTCAGGTTAAGAGGTTGATATTTCAAGTCATAATGACCAAGGAATACAGGTCTTTATACTACCTCAAATATTTTCAGTGTGGGTGATAGTCATTTGTTATGGTGCACATCTACAGAATTATTTTAGAAGGTATCGCTCAACTACTTCTACCTCTTTGTAAAAATAAAACTTGGCAAACAGCATTCAAAGGATAAGGCTTCATTTTGCCAATTAAGCACTTCAGAAATTAAACACATTGAGTTGATTAACTTAAAAACAATGGTGGCTGCATGGAAGGTCACAGATATTTATACTTTTATCTCTGCAAGTACCATAATTAAAACACATGAACTGTCTCTTTCAGTGTTCTAGAAGATGTACATTTGTACATTGTTTCTCATACAAACTCCTCAAAGCAGTTTACACAGAAGATGACAGAGGGTGTTTTTCCACTTAGCACTAAAGTACCCATTAAGGGCCCTTAATGGGTCCTCAAAGGGTACTCTAGTACTAAGTGGAAAAACGCCCAGAAAGGACAAAGAAAAGCAAGGCCACTGGTCCATTAAACTTTTGCTGACTTGGCAGCCTTAAGGTGGCTTAGATTACAATTCTCTTCAGGCCACATAACTTGGAAGAAGGCTGGGTTACAGTCAAACGTAAGGCAAAATGAGAAGGGAAGATAGAAACGGAACACTTCCAGTAACAGTAAGCTCAATTATCTGAGGCATTTATTTTTCTCTCTCCTTATAAATATCCATTTTTTAGTCCATCAGAGTATGGTGGATGCTAAACCATCACAATTTATTTTATTCATTTATTTACATTTTTATCCTGCCCTGTACCTGAAGGTTTCAGGGCAGGTAACAATATCTAAAACTAGATATGTGTATTGAAGTAACAGCGCATATTAAACCAAAAGCGGTGTCTGAGAAGTGGGAAGAGAACATATATCCCCCAAGGCAAACAGGTCTTAATTGCCTTCTTAAATGTGTACAGTGAAGGCACTTGACATACCTCAAGGGGGAGACTATTCAATAATCTAGGGGCCATAACTAAGAAGGCCCTCTCCGGGTGCCCACCCCTTCTGCTGCTGAGGGTGTTGGGACAACCAGGAGGGCCTCCCTTCCAGATCTTAAGGCACGGGCAGGTCAATATGGAAGCAGGCGTTCCTTCAGATATTTGGAGTCCACGTCACTTAGGGCTTTATAAATTAATGTTAACACCTTGAATTGGACTCAATAGCGAATTGGTAGCCAATGCAACCCTTTTAAAACTGGCGTGATGTTTGTCCGGTCAGCTGTTCCAGTCAGCAACCTAGCAGTTGCATTCTGCACCAGCTGCAGCTTCTGAACTGTCTTCAAGGGCAGCCCCACGTAGAGTGGATTATGATAGTTTATTCTGGAGGTTACCAGATCACGGATAACTGTGGCCAAGTCGTCTCTGTGCAGAAAAGGCTTCAACACGCACCAACCATAGCTAGGAATAGGCATTCATGGCCAGGGCCTCCACCAAAGCACCAAACGTCAGCGCAGCTTCCAAGCGCACTCCCAGATTTCACACCTGTCCCTTCCAAGGCATTAGAACCCCATCAAGTACAGGGCGCCTCCCAACCACATGAACCAGAGATCCTGTGACACGCAGCACCTCTGTCTTGTCCGGATTCAGCTCCAACTTACTGCCCCCCCATCCATCCCATTATCACTTCAAATCCCCACTTTGCCTTGGACAGACGGGCAGCAGCCTCCACTCCTGGCCTCCCTCACAGCGCTGTTGTGAAGAGGAGTTGGCTGTTCTAGCCCACTTTTCTCATCCATTTAAGGAGACTCAAAGCGGCTGACAAACCTTCTGTTCTTCTCCCCACAACAGGCACCCTGCGAGGTAGGTGGGGCTGGACAGACGGGCAGCAGCCTCCACTCCTGGCCTCCCTCACAGCGCTGTTGTGAAGAAGAGTTGGCTGTTCTAGCCCACTTTTCTCATCCATTTAAGGGACTCAAAGCGGCTGACAAACCTTCTGTTCTTCTCCCCCACAACAGGCACCCTGCGAGGTAGGTGGGGTGTGAGGGCTCAAAAGAGCTGTGACTAGCCCAAGGTCACCCAGCTGGTTTCGTGGAGGAAGAAGAAGAGTTGGCTTTTCTACCCCGCTTTTCTCACCCATTCAAGGGGACTCAAAGCGGCTGACAAAGTTTTCTATTCTTCTCCCCACAACAGACACCCTGTGAGGTAGGTGGGGCTGTGAGAGGTCAGAAGAGAGATGTGACTCGCCCAAAGTCACCCAGCTGGCTTCGTGGGGGAGGGCGGAATCGAACCCGGTATTCCCAGCTAAGAGTCCGGCTCCCTGATGGCTGACCAAATGGAGGGAAAATCACCGACGCTTTGCTTTCTGGGTTCTTCGGAAAAAAAATGGACCCCCCGCAGCCCCCTTTTTTCGGGACCTCACAAGGAAAGGGGTCTCGAAGCTTGTCCCGTCCTATGAGTAAATATCCGCTCCCCCAAAGGCCCTCCGCCTACAGCCCAGTCAGCCCCTCCGTGCGCCGCCCAGGCCCCTGCCCGCCGCCATTACCTGCTGCCACCTCAACTCTCGCCCCTATTTTTCCACCCGCTCTTCCGTCTGTCCTCCTCCTCCTGCTCCTCAGGCTCCTATTTCCTTCCGGTTGCTGTGTCACACCGGAAATCCCGCCCCCTCTCCTTGCTCCTCCTCCTTCCATTCCGGGTGTTGGTTGCCCTGCCCCCTCCCCTCACAGCGCTCGACTACTGGATGGGACTTCCTGTCAGTCAGAGTAGAAGGCGAAGCCCCGCCCCTAGTTTCTAAGTGCCGCGGCACCGCGGGCGCCGCCCTCACGGCTGGGAGTGGTTGTGCTGCGTCATGTTCGCCGCGGAGGGGAGAAGAGCGAGCGACGTGCGTGGTCATCGTCATCGTCGTGTGACGGCGGTGGCCGATGCCGTCTTCCTTACCCGTCCGTTGTGAGTGACGTCACTGGGACGACTCACACGGCCGTAGGGATGATGGCGAGGCGTATTAAAGGCTGCGGAACGGGGCAGATCCTACCCACGCATATATCCCCTAGCCGCTAGGGGTCGTAGTTGTGCACTCTGTGCCTACAGATGTTCCGCCCTCTAACGTCTCGATGCGTTTTGCACATCCCTTTTGAAAATACTTGTTTACTTGTACTGACGTTCTCCAAATACATTTTAGGGGAAAGAGAATACAGCTCCAACAGGGAAACTCTGCCCTTTGGCCTCTCACTGCATCCTTTGTCCCTGTATTTTTCACCTACTTATATTTCCTTACAAAGAGTTTACACTTGTCTCCAGCAAGGTGCTCTGACCTCACTATCGCTTGCTTGAACTAGTGAACAAGCCTGCTGCTTTCCTAAATGGTGATGAGCGCTGTGATGTCACCAGACAAACTGAATGGTGGGAGCAGGTTGGATTCTGTTGACATGCAAAATCCTAAGAACTTTTTGGGCCTTTGGTCAAGTAAGGAAAGGCTACTAAGCCACCCTCTTGTGCTGTACTTACTATATATATATTCATATATTTATATATTTTAAACTAAGAAAGCTCATTTGAAACACAATGCGGGCTAGTCTAATGCAGCAAAACAAAGCAGCCTCCAGTGCTGCAGGATTAAAAAAGAAAAAACCATGTCCTTTTTTTTTAAAAAAAATTCTTTTTAAATTCACGGTTATAAAGTTGAACGATCAAAAACCTTTAACGTCAGGCCACCAAACAGTTGGTGCTGGTACTGAGGCGCTGCTCTCAACCAGGCAAATTGTCTAATTTGGTAGAATTTATGCAGTGAAATTCCTTCTCTCCTCTGAAATGAATCATTTTATGCTGGAGGATGCATGGAAGAGAAGGGAGAATAGTCACCAAGGGCCTGTTTGCACTTATCTTCATGGATCCTACTCAAGTTAGGTTGAGGGATGGTGGCTGGCGTTTGCACCTCAAGTACCGTCAACATCCCCAGCTTATCTAAGGGCACATGGATAGTCTGGCCTGGACCAATCGGAATCATCATAGCAACAGCCATAACAGTTTCCACCACTTTCACATCTGAAAGTGGTTGCAAACACTGCGTGTGGGAGTGACCAGGAATGTACTAGCCATCCCTAATCATGCTGTGGCGAAATTTTACTCCTCTACAACTATGGAGGAGAGGGGCGCTCTGGAACACCTGCACACTCTATGAGACAGAGGCGGCAGTGCGGTGTGCGGATGAGGCATGCTGATCTGCTGTGAATGTGCAAGCAGACCCAAAGTCTTACCTTTAAATTTCTTCACCAGAGAAACAAGAGTGCGCAGCCCAGTGCGCAGCCCAGTGGCAAAAAAAAAAAAAAAAAGGCAATTCAATGCTGGGAATAATTAGAAAGGGAATAGAAAGCAAGCATCATTTTTCCTCTTTATAAATTTATGGTGAGGCCACATTTGGAATATTGTGTATAGTTCTAGTCACCACAACCCAAAAAGGATATTGTGGAACTGGAAGAGGTGCAGAAAAGGGCAACCAGAATGATTAAGGGGCTGGAACACCTCCCTTACGAAACCAGGCTGCAACATTTATACCTTTTCAGCCTGGAAAGACGGCGTTTAAGAGGGGACCTGAGTGAAATACATAAATTCATACATGGTATAGAAAAGGGGGCACTCTCAGATCAGACAAAGTATTTCTTCACCCAGAAGGTCATCAGTCTATGTTATTTGCTGCCAATAGAGGTGATAACAGCTACCAGCCTGGATGGCTTTATGGAAGGGTTAGACAAATTTATGGATGACAGATGTATCAGGCTGGAGGATGAAGCAGGATGCTTCTAAGGCCATTTGCTGGGATTCTAGAACAGGAGAAGGTTTGCCCTTGCCTCTGCTTGAGATGCCCATGGGCATTTGGTGGGCCACTTTGTGCAACAGGATGCTGGACTAGACGGGCTGTGGCCTGATCCAGCAAAGCTCCTCTTGTGTTCTTATGTGAGGCAATTTGGTGAAAAGAAAATGGGTACAACATCAATAGCAAAGCAAGCAACAGGAACACTTCTTCTTCTTCTCCAAAACAACCTTTATTCAGATTTACATTTTTAACATTTAAGTCCACAAACCTGTACAGACATCTCTAAAAAGGTAAATATGATTTTGTATAGTTAATATAGATGGATATTGACAGTTATTAAATATTATAAAAATAAATCCATTTCCCTAAAGCCTCTTATTATCTTCCCATATTTTCATGCAACGTAGATAAGGCCAAAAAGCCACAGCGGGCATTAACTGCAAGGAAATGCTTGCTTGCACAAGCCCCATTCAGGTAACCAAAAGTTGCAGAAGTCCACTTTCTGCACAAATGCAGCCACATTTCTCATGCAACCTCCTCTTTCAAATGAGGTTGGGACAAAAGAAATTCCAAGTGGACTGTGTTCAAGAGTGTAAATTAGCATTAAGAGGGAAGTAGCAAAATAAGTAAGGCAAAATAGAATAGTAATAGCAGCAACAGCAGGGATTGTGCTGGGAATGGCATGGGGGAAATATATTTATGTTTTATTTTACCATGCTATAAAAAGATCATACTAAAAAATCTTTTTTTTTTCCTGTGTTAGACCTGTTAGATTTACATAAATTTAAATATTGCTTTATTTTACAATGAACCCTCAACCACTGTATGTTTTCAGAGGCAACATCACAGTACATTATCAAATTATTTGCAGAATTAAAACACTACATAAATAGGAACAGCTACATTTTATTTGCAACAATACATGGAGTACAGTGAACAGGAGAAAGATCGAAGACCACATCAGGCACCTGAACTCTTTGCGTGATTACAACACAAAATCTATTTTCTTTTATAAGCTACCTGAAAATTAGTTAGCAATCTGAAGTACTGTATCTTGCAACTTTTCTCAACTTGAGAGGGAACTTTGGAAAGCAAATGTATTTCCAAGGGCTAACAATTTGCATCTGTTTCTTCATTACTAATATTTATCTTTTTCTTTATTACTTTAAGATCACCCATTTGCAAACACAATATATGTAAAAATAAAATAAAATCACCCTTAATATGAACCATGGAGCTGTGCTTGTGCTGTAAGGTAAAACACAGCCTGTGATCCCTCCCAAATCATAAGCAAGATGCAATAGCTACAAACTCAAAAAATATAGGGGGGGGGGGGAAACCAGCCCATCACAGAAGGTGCAGTATTCACTGTTTCATTATCCATTTCTTTCTTTATTTAAATCAGTCATAAGGTAAAGCAGATATTTACTAAATATGATCTCAAACATTTTTATTCCTTAAAAAAAAAATTATCTACATCTACCAATTTCTGTCATCCTGCCAGAGGACTCAAATATATTTGTAGTGTTATGGAAGTCTAGCATCCTGCCACATCCGTAGATTAATAAACAACTCACTGTGCATTGAAATGGGGAAAACGAGTCAGAGTGTTCAAGGGTTATAGACATACTGTGTTTCTACAGAATTTATCTTCTAAGTTACTGAACTGCTGCCCTCACGCTATGCCCAAGTAATCTAGATTTACCCTAATTGCTCACTTTTTGTGAGAATAATATTGCCTTCCTCAATGTTGTTACCCACTGACACAGCAAGCAGAAATCCACAGAAGTTCTTAAGAGCTTGTGTCAGGACTTCTTGGTTCAATTCTTTATTGCATGGCTCCATTTAGGCACTGAAGATGTGTAAGTAGAGTCTACACCAGTAGTGAATCAAAGGGTGGGAAAAACCACCTTTATCCATGGGTGTTTTTCCACTGTCACTAGAAGTACCCATTAAATACCCATGGCATTTTTGTACCCATTAATGAGTACTTAATGGGTACTTCTAGTGACAGTGGTAAAACACCCCATATCAAAACCTTTGTGTACCATCCAGCACCTCTGGGTTGGGACTAATGTGTGCACACACTGTAACTTAAACTCCATATAAGTAAATACAATGAGAAGCAACCAGGAAAAAAAAATTATTCTACATAAAAATATTTGCTTTAAGTTAACATCTACCTTAATATTGAATATGATTCTTTTTTTAAAAAAAGTGCTTTTTTTTTTGCATGTAGGCGTCCAAGGGTCAGCTTGTAAGGCAGTGCTTAAATTATGACAGTGGTACCACTTATAAGTGCAGGTTAAATGTAAACAAACTAGGTGACTCTCTTTTAAAAAATTAATCTTATAGTTATGCTTTTAAGTTTTCAGATATTAGTTTGTATTTTACTCTGAATCTAATATCGCACATTGACAACCTGTTTTATCAATGAGAGAGCTTGGCGAATATGAACGAGTGTAGGGAAATGTCATTTAATAAGAAACACCAGCAGTGCAATTCATCTTTTGCGGAGAAGCAGATGCTAAGCTAAACTTCCTTCCAGCTCGCTCCTACAAGGAACTCACTGGCTTTCTTTTAAGTCATGTTTAAATGGGTCTGTGGAGGAACCAGCCAAGCAGACATTACACTTGGGAAAGGACAGATGTGATTCAAATTAAAGGCGACTTACAGGAAGGTAACAAAAAAAAAATTTATATCACTTTTTCTTTTACAAAAATCAAGCTGAGCATAGTACTGCAAACAAACAGTAGATTTTTTAAAAGAAAAACCTGAACATTTCAGCACTAGATAAGATATCCATATCACTGGAAGAGTAGAAGAAAGCTATCTTTAAATTTTTTATTTTTCTACAACTCTAAACGAAACAGGCCGCCAGTTGTTTCTAGTTCAAGGCAAGAGCAGCTGTTGGATTTAATTACAATTTGGGCTTAAAATTTTCAGCATTGATTATAAAGTGGCACAGTTTGCCTTGACATGAGGATGTGAGTTCCAGCACTTTGCTAGGTACACTTTATAAACGGGTTGCTGCTTGTGAGAGCCTGCAGTCCACCAGATCCATCAACCAGGCAGCGTATGACTGACCCAACTCTAATTTCTGCAATCACACCAGATTCAACACAGCTTCTACTACATTCTGGGAAAGTGACTGGATTCTGGAATTTCTGCTTCCCTACAGCTGCGCAGAGAAAAGGGAAGGAAAATGCCCTGTTGTCAACCCTACTTCCTTATGTTCTCTTTTCAAACTGGTATTAGGCAGTAAAGAGACGGCAAAAGCTACTCTTCTTAAAATGGTGGGTAAGAGAAATACAGCAAGATATCCTTTATATGAGACAAATTAATTAGCCCTACACACTTATTGTTGGTACTACGGAGCAGTGGATATTATTTCATTACAAGCCAAAAAGCTACATGTGTGGTCCAAGTGACCTCAACTAGCAGGGTGTCACTGAACTCTTCTGAGATCCATTCAATGAATGGAAAATACGCTCGCAAAACGTCTAAAATATTTCACTGTTAGGTTCTTCATGGGAAACGTTAATGAAATGTGACTAAAAATTCTGCAGACAAATTTCTCTGCTCCCTAATCCTAAATATTAAGAACACCTATGCATTTACAGGAATAGCTTTTCTATAAAGGTTTTTGAATCTTTCCCCCACTTTGGATAGACTAAAAAATCAAATACTAGGTGAAGCTTCCATTCCTGAATTTTCAATACATATGTAAAAATCATTAGCCAGACTATGCTCTTTAATTAAGTCAAATTTTAGAATAAATTAGTTAATTACGACCAATTAATTTATCAGCAACTCACCTGCCTCTGATTCACTCATTTATCTCTGCCCCAAGGTAAATCTGACAGTAACGTAACTTCTCCGTGTATTATAAAATGCTGAAAACTTTTAAGATTGGATTAATGTAATTTTTTCCTGAAATTCTTCACATACCGTCAGCAATGTTTATTGGTCTTTAGAATTTTTTAAGCAACAAAGGATCCATATGTCTTGTACAGATTTAAATCGGGAAGAACGAATCTAAGGAACTTCAGTGAAAGCTTCCATTGCATAAATTTGCTTTTGCCAAATGGTAGAAAGGAGTACAGCACTTTCACCTGTGACAGAATAAATGCTTCAGAGTGTGCATAAAACCCCCTGAAGGCCAGAAAATTTTGCAGATCTATTCCATGTAACTCCCATCAGGAAAAGGAAAAGGGTGTGTGTAGTTGTGGAGTATAAAAACCTAAAAATCTGAATAACATCAACTTTGCCAGAAGCAATGCCTGAGACAACATGTCTGAACAGAAGTAAAAGCAGGTGGTCTCTTAAACACTACATGATGTCTGGGTAAATATCTCCAAAGTGTCCTGTGTTTTAAAAACAAAACATTCTGAAAATTCCATCAGGCATTTTGTTATGAATTGTGCCAAACATTCAATGCTGCAGTTGCTTTAAAATGACAGGAACTTCATTTAATTGATCTTCACAGTGCCCAAAGACAGAGGCAGAATATCAAGCCTAATGCTGCCTCTACTACAGCTTTTAAAATTACAGATTATTCAAGAAATCTAGTCTGATTTTCAGTATGATACCTCTCTCAAGACCCACAAATGTGTTTTTCGTCGTACCAGTACATCACAGTTGCTCCAAGATCTGAATACTTAAAAGGCATCTTTTACTGCTGAAATATAAGAAATTTCATGGCTACCACTTTTGTTTAATAAGTTACACATTTAATCAGGCTCTGCCTCCCCCTCCCACGCAAGGCTACAGCCCAAATTAAAGAATGACCAATGGGGGAAGCGAACAGAAACATGCAAACCTCTTCCCTCTGAAGCATGATCATTTCAGATTTTAGCACTACAGAGATATTTTGGCAATCTTGTGACAAATCCTTCATCGGTGACTGATAGTTTCATTAAGATTATGTTTTAGAAAAAAGTTGTTTCTGGTCACAGCAATGCCAGAGTCACTGGAGACGGCTGAAGTCTACTAATCCTGGACAGAAGAGCAACTGCATTCAAGATTTCAGTATATATCTGGACAGTCAAAGAAGTTTCTATCAAAATACCCTCCTGAATATAACCAGTCAGGAGCCCCAGTATATGGATTAGTGCCCTGATAAAACCATCTGTAGAGGGGGGGAAGAAGAGGGTAAAGGAAATATTGTTTAGTAGAGTGATAAAATGCAAAAAAGATACATATATTTAAAAAACCAAATCACACAAAGGGTTTGAGGAGATAATTGCAACATTGGGATATAAGGACTGGAGGAGGTGGTGGAATCTGTGCTGATACTCAGTACTCTTTATTTATTTATTTACATTTTTATTCTGGAGGTCTCCGGGCAGGTAACATCTAAAATCAAACATTATTAAAACAATAACAGTATGTGTTAAAACAACAGCATCTGCAAACGGGAAGGGAAAGTGTGAAGGCCAGGGCAAAGAGGTTGGGTCTTCACTGCCTTCCTAAATGGTAAGATGCACCTCAGGAGCGAGACTATCCATCGCTGAGAAGGCCCTCTCCTGGGTGCCCACCCCTTTTGATGCTATGGTGGTGGGACAAGCAGGAGGGCCTCCCCTCCAGATCTTAAGGCATGGGAAGGTCAATATGGGAGAAGGCATTCATTCAGATATTTGGGGCCCAAGTCATTTAGGGCTTTATAAGTTTAAGGTAACACCCTGAATTGGGCTTGGTAGCAAATTGGCAGCCACTGCAACTATTATCGACCATGTCTGTTCCACTTCACAGTGGACCAGACCTACCAGCATCTCCTGGACCTGATCAACCTCTCAAACCTCATCTATGGGAGAAGTCTTCTAAGCTGCGGAGCTGCTATGTGTTAGTGTGACCCAGTAGCAACTTCAATCCCCTGCTTGAAGTTCACTGAGTGACATCGGTGTAATGACTGATTCTTAGGCTGATGACACAGGGTTGCTCTGAAAATAAATGGGAATGGAAATGACTATGTCTGCTGCCTTGATGTCCTCAAGAGAAGTGGGATGCAAACATGAGAATAAATGAATCGAGTCAGCTGTATCTTCATTAGTTGATGGTCTTCTCCAGGGCCTGGAATTCGGTCCTTCTGCATACACTGTGTGCGTGCTACCATGGAGATCCAGTGACTCCTGTTTTTTAGGGGTGTCAAGAATTTGTTATGCGGGTTTGCTTTGCATCGAAGTGAATGCAAAGGAAATTCACATTCGTGCAAACACAGCCACTTCCAATATGGTAGGATTCAAATCTGCTGCAAATGCTCTTTGAATGTGCTTCAAACCCCTGCTGTCAGTTGCACCTCTGAATCTCTTCTGAATCCCCTCTGAATCCACTTTGAATCTGCTGTAGTTGTGACTTGACAGACACTTTGCTGCCTCCCACCTTTGTGAATATAACAAAGCATTGAACGAGTACACAAAAGCATTTGCTTTGCATACGAATGTCAAACAGCCACTATTTGATTTGAATGCAGATGTTCAAATTCATACAAATTGTGAACCTAACGGACAATTTCTGCACATTCCCGCTATACGTCTTCAGGCTCCCATTCATCCCACCACTGCCGGCCATTCTCATAATCAGTTGCCTTACCCCTCTCACTGCTAGTAGTTACAAACAAAAAGGTACACAACAATTACATAAGGACAGCCCAGTAGGAAATCCCTCCAGGCAGCTTTGTCAAAAGGGGGGCTTTCCTAATGACTAGTGGTGTGATGGGAAGTGGCTGGGGGACAGCTAGCTGGTCACATTCCCCTAGTTCTCTTTTAAGGAAGTAGTGGATTAAAAGACACTTGGAAATTGGTGAGGTGCCACTTGGGTCCTGCTGCATCCAGCCCGCCATTGCCAGTTTCCTGTCCCGCCCTCAGTTACCTTGTCCTCCATTCCGTTTCATCTTTTGCGCGTTCCTTACGAGCCGCTCTTTGCTTCTCTTCTAGTCTCTCTTTTTCTTTGCTAGCCAGATCTAACAGACATTTGAATAGGACTGATTACTTTATGACGTAAGGAGAAAATGTACAAAGGAACAGAAGGTAGAGGAACAAAATCAAGATCACTTTAACAAGTTCAAACCATACTCATTACTTAAGAGTCATCTCTGCACATCCTTACTTGGCCTAAAAATTCAAATAAATCAATAAACACTTTATTATTTATTTATTTACATTTTTATCCTGCCCTATATCTGGTGGTCTCCCAGGGGGTAACAATATCTAAAATCAAACATCATTTGACATCATTAAAACCTTAAAACAATAACAGCATCTGCCAGTGGGAAAGCCTCAGGGCCTGTCCCCATGCTGAAAATATTCCAAAATTATTCTGAGTCTGTCTCGGGAGCGTCTCCATGCAAAGCCCTAAAAAAGGCTACATGCGAGACAATATGTGTTTAAAGAAACCCACTTAACAGGTGTACTACACCCAAAATAAGGGGCTAGCTTGTATTGTCCTGGGGTCATGCAGACGCTCCCGGGTTATTTGGGGCAGAGCCTGGCGGCCGCAGTAATAACAGACAGGGTTTTGTCTCTCCCTGTTACTGCCGGGCGCGCTGTGATCAGACCCTGGCAATCTGTTGACTGCTAAGCCACATAATAGTAGTAAAATTAAAGGGCTTTTTCTTCCTTCAGGATTGGCCGATCTGAAAGTGATTGAGACAAGTCGACCTGAATTGGGAGAACATTTTGAGCTGGTTGCGAGTGGGGGGGTGCCCACTGTCATCCCCATGCGCGCACCTCCGCTAATCTGTGGCAGCCAAGGAAGAGAATGATCTGTTTTTCGTTATGCTTTTAACTAACTTTTGGTTATGCTTTTAACTGTGACAGCCAAAGAAAGGAATGATCTTTGTGTTCGTGGAGGTGCAACTGAGGTGTTTGCCTGTCATCGCTGCAGAGGGCAGGATGGGTTATGGTGATGGCAACCCAGCTTCCTAGCAGGGGAGAGGGTGGGTGGGGAGAAAAAGATGTGGGTTCACACTGCGGCTTCCATGGGGACAGGCACATACGATTTGAATCCGCGTTGCCCCAAACCACATGGGGACGCTTTATTGCGAGTTACAACACGGATTTTTATGATACGCGTCACAAGATAACCGGCTTCCATGGGAACACACCCAAAGGGAATCAGGGCACTTTAAATTTCAACTCCAACATCTCCACATGCAGAAAACTACATTATGATTCTATGATTCTATGCATTAAGGTTTGCTGTAGAAAACATCCTCAGGATGAGATTCTAACAAGATGATCAGAAAAGGAACCCACAATTTATTAATTGCTACAGTGTGTCTATTGTAAGAAATGCTCTTTCCCATTCCCAGAATACACGAGTACGCCTACTGAGATTGCCAATTTACAGCTGATAGAAAAGAAGGTGGCCAATTCACTCCTAGATGAAATCTGCTGACAGGGCTGGAATTAAGCCAACTTATTTTGCTGCTTGCTACTAGACAGATAATTATGTGGTATTCCATCTTTTTTCCTCAGGTGGCCTAGCTTAATATGTACTCTTTCAGAAAGTTTTAGGATGCATCCACAAGGTATTTTTTGACTATTTAAAAAGGCTCAAAAGTAGTAGCTCCAACATGCTAGTATTCTCATCCGATCTCCAATCCACATTCAAGGTCAGAGAATGAACTTTGGAAGTGCATCTTCTGGCCTTTAGTGTTGATTAGAGCTGGCAGGTTTTGGTGCAGCAATGTTGTAAGTTACAGGATCCGAACTGCTTCAAGATTTAATGGGAAGCGGTATATAAATATATTAGATGTATATAGCAAAACATGGAATTTCTGAAAGAAAAGAGAATAGCAGAAAAGTCAAGCAACATAGCCTAAAAAGGTTTCCATTTTTGAGTTTTCTCTCTCACACGTGCCCCTGTTTGCACACTACTACATACCTAATTCTCCATTCTCCATGTGTCTGATATCTGGCCGCAAGCGGCAGTCAGTAGGAGCCAACACCTCTTCCATGCCCTTTTCTAGTTCATTGAGGGTAACAGCAAAACTGGTAAAATTGTACATCTGAAGTTAAAAAAGCAAAGAAATCATTAGTGTTCAGTGATGCTTGCTTCTGCTTGTGCAAATCTGGCATCTCAGGAAGACATATAGTATACAACTCTCTTTTCCATAGGTACCCAAACTTTACCCCATCCTAAAATTGGACCAAGCAGTGAATCTTGGTCTGATGTTTCCATTTAGTAGCATTTTGTTAAATTGTTCGGCCATTTTTGAATGTAGGCTGGTCAGATATTTGAGCCAGAAACTGTGCAGTTTATCATTGCCAGATGATGTCCAGTTCTTGGCTTTTTTTTACTCTTCTGCTGACCATTTCTGCTGTTATCTCCAAGTTTGCCATTTTATTCTTTGAAAATTTCAAAGTCTTTGATCCACCCAGGACTTTGGTCAAAGTTTTTTTCTGTTTCCCAAAGATCTTTCCAAAATTGGTTGGTTTCGATTTAATCGGGTTTTTCATTATTTAAGTCTGCCAGTTGATTTAGACTCTGGTAGAACCACCTTTGGTCAGATTGAAACAGTCAGTTTTCTTTGTACTGGATGATTCCAGCTTCATACCTTTCGATTTTTCTGGCTGCAGCTGTTATGTGATGCTCCACGATTTCCAGTGCTTCATCAGTTTTTCTTGTATTCAGCCAGTACTTTTTAATCAGAAGTTGTTGTTGTTGTCATCGATCTTGGGGTTCTTTCAGGGTTATAATGGGGGAAGTATAAAACCTTCAACCTGTCCCAGTAGCCAACTGGCACGTCATTCAACAACCTGGGTGCCACATTGTGTACTGTGGCTTCTGGAGCAGATACAAAAGTAGCTCTACATACAGTAGTCTAAACATAAAATTACCAAGGCATGGGCAATAGTAGCTGCCCTATTCCTGTCCAGATAAGGACATAGTTGGTATACCAGCTGAAGCTGGCAATAGGCACTTTTGGCCTTTTGGTTATTATCTGTGGTAGAAATGATTCAAATGGCAAAAGTTATTTTCCTTAGATTCCATAAAAATCATATTGAAAAACCTAAGGCAGTTGTGAATGACCATCCCATTAGCTGTAGGAGATGGGTCTCTCCTATCCACTCTGGGACAGACCAGAGGCATCAGGGTCCTCCTTTAAGTATTATGTGAGCAGCAATTCCATTATCAGGCTGCAGGAGGAGGAAGCAAGATGGGACTTGCTCATCTGGCCTGCCATAATCTGCACCAGTAAACAGATTCTGGATTTTCTATTTCAAAAGAAAATCCAGAACAAGGCTTGTGCAGAAAGGGCAGAGATCATGGACATTCCACATGGAGGTCCTGTCCTCCATTGACTTTCCTTGAGAATTGTTCCCCATTCAAGTCAATGTAATTTTGAACAAGACTGGTCTATCACAATGCAAGTTAATGTAAGTTCTCTAATGTGTTTAACTACAAAATGACAATTTGCTGGGAATGGAACCCTCATGTTATATGAAAATATAATTTAAACAATTCTGCTTAGGCTGGATCCTTTAAATCTGGTCCCATTATGAAACTACAATGCCCTATCAGAAAAGAACTGCAGATGGGTTAAAAGGAGTCTCAAGCGGAAAGCAGGTTCTGTCCTTCACCCACTATTGCTATGGATGTTATTGTAAAAGCCTCCCATCCTTCCAGAATAAAATGTAGCAAGGTAATGAACTTCGAACAAGCAACATTGTTTCAGATCAGGTGAAAACTCCACAACAAAGATGCTGTTAATGGAGTTCTCTAGATGTTGTTTAGGTGCTTCCTCTCCACAGAAATCCCTGATACATTTCTCTAGCACATCAACCATGGCTAGCTTTAGGTCTCCACTGCAGGTTAGCTGGGAATGCATTCAAACAGCGGCTGGAGTCCCATAGGAATGAAAGCCACACCTAGCGAGCAACCTTCCCCCCTACTTGTGCTCCTTGCATGAGCACAGACTGAGACATCTGGTGAGTGGGGATCTATTCAGCAACTCACCTGGGGTGAATTTGGAGGTCTAGAACTTATCCTCCAAAGAAGCTTACTTCCAGGAACAACTTGGACAGTGTCTTGAACCTCTGGCATGTCGTCAGCAACATCATTTTCAAGATCATCATTCTTGAAACAAAAACATGACAGTTCAACCGTAAACAAAAAATGTCAAATTCAAAATCCTTGATATGTATAGTATTTTGTGACACAACTCTAGTGAACCTAAGAATAATCCTCTAATAAACCAGCAGAATTTCAGAACTGGAAGGTAACATTCAGGCCAACGCACTCATGTAGAAATCCAAATCAAAACATTTTCATAGGTGGCTGCCCAGTATTTAAGGGGGGGCTGTGCAGCCACCTGTGAAGAACAGTATTTCATACTTCCTGGAGCAAATGAACAAATAATTCTTTACATTAGTGACTTTTGTTGCTGAATTTAGTTTGCTAAATCTTCAGTTGAAAGTTGGTATTTCGTACACTTCAAGAACAAGCAAGCACTACACACCCAGGTGCCAGGGTGACCATGTGTGTCACCCCAAAGGACTTGGCGTGTCACCTGTGACACGCATGTCATAGGTTGGCCATCACTGTCCTATGATTTGGAGATAATATACTTATGCTCCTCAGACTTGGATTTGCGTTATTTCCACATCATACTGTTGTGGCTCCCTTCAGGATGTTTTTTGCACATAACAGCAACCTAAGTGTATCTCACATCTTTTTAATTGCCACTTGTTTCTGTTAAAACATTCTACTGTTTTTAGCCCTGCTCTTCAGAGTATTTGATACCTCCACCCACTCATATATCATCTTTAAAATTGATAGAAACTACATCTTAGAGACCTGACCCTTGTCTCACCACTGCCAAAATAGGACTCTTCATAAGCAGGCCTCCAGCGTGCAAAGTCATGCATGTGTGAATGCACAATGAAGCTCTCTGTGCATGCACAGATGATATCACATGTGCAACATTATGTACCACAAGCCGGCCAACAAAAGCAACATAAGAAGCAAGTAGGCAAGTTCCCCACTTTGCAGGTTTGCTTGCATGTAAGTAAGTGGTGCTGAACAGAACAAGGACAGCTCAGCAAAGTTCTTGGTCTCTAACCCCTGTTCACATGCAACACACCCTACTGCATCTGCCTTATTGTCCAGGATTGTGAAGAGCACTGGGACCAAGATCAAATTCTGTCACACCCAGCTCCAAACCTCGTGCCACTGTGATGAAACACCATATGATTATCTAGCTAGCTGTGAATCCACCTAGCTGTGGTACCATCAGCCTTGCTTAACAGAATATAAAAGTGCACATTATCAAAGGGTTTACCTAAGTCAAAATAAATAACATCCAGCATTCCCATTACTGACTAAAAAAAAGAGAAAGAGAGCGCTCCCTCTAGACCCAGAAAAGGTGCAGAGAAGGGCAACCAGAATGATCAAGGGTCTGGAACACCTCCCTTACGAAACCAGGCTGCAACGTCTAGGCCTCTTCAGTCTGGAGAGACAGCATTTGAGAGGGGACCTGATTGAAGTATATAAAATTATGCACGGTATAGAAAGGGTGGATAGAGAAAATTTCTTTTCTCTGTCGCACAACACTAGAACCAGGGGGCACTCTATGAAGCTGATGGGTAGGAGAGTAAGGTCTGACAGGGGGAAGTATTTCTTCACCCAGAGGGTGATCGGCTTATGGAGTGTGCTGCCGGAAGAGGTGGTGACAGCTACCAGTCTAGATGGCTTTAAGGTAGGGTTAGACAAATTTATGGATGGCAGATGTATCAATGGCTACTAGAACGAATGCCTAGGTGCATCTTTCAGGCTGGGGGGGGGGAGGAACTGGGGCCATCTGCTGGGACTCGAGAGCAGGAGAAGGTTTGTCCTTGTCTCTGCTTGAGATGCCCATGAGCATTTGGTGGGCCACTGTGTGTGACAGGATGCTGGACTAGATGGGCTGTGGCCTGATCCAGCAAGGCTTCTCTTATGTTCTTATGTTCAGTCTAGTGATTAGTTGAGCCGGAATCTTATTTGGGAATATGGGGTTTGATTCCACGAAGCCAGCTGGGTGACCTTGGGCTAGTCACAGCTCTCTTCTGAGCTCTCACAGCCCCACCTACTTCACAGGCTGTCTGGTGTGGGAAGAAAAGAAAGCTTTGTCAGCCACTTTGAGTCCCCTTAAATGGGTAAGAAAAGCGGGGTAGAAAGGCCAACTCTTCTACTCAGGAAGGGGCAAATGGTAAGCTTAAAGGATACATTTCAGATAATCACTGCACTCCTTTTAAGGGGCTTCCAGATCAAATCTATCTGATCTGCTCTAAACTTTTCCCAAGATATTGATGCCAGACTGTCTGTAATTTCACTGATCTTTTTTGAAACATAGGAACAATAGTTGTCCTCTCCAGTTATTAAGAATTTTACATCATCTGCAAGATTCTGACAATCTGTCATCAAGTTCCTTCAGTGCTTTAGTACTGATTTGGCCCAGAAGACTTGAACTCATGCAGCGCAGTAAAAAATTCCTCTACGACCTTCTATGAATTGCGCACCACAATCCTGACAAGTGGCAACCTACACAATAGTATCATAGGACAGGGCAAAGGGGTTCAAAAACATGAATTCAGCAAAATTAAAGACAAGATTGACGCTCCTCTCCCCACCACTGAACCTGTGGTCCCTAGTGGACACAGAAGTGGTTTGACATTACCTTCCTCTTCGAATATGCTGAGGATCAACTTGCGACTTCTGGCTTTCTTCCCCCACTGACCTTTGGGAGCTAAATCCCCCCAATTTTTCCCTTTGATCTTGCTGATTTTCTCCAAGAATTTTATCTCTTCTCAGCATTGCAGCACCTTTACTAGAGCTAGTAATAGTATTACCTTAGGGTCTGTTCGTACTTATAGGCATTTATTTACATCCAGAACACAGAGTTGTTTCTGGAAATCCTGTGGCATGACAAAACATCACCAACCACTCAGAAAATATGCAACTTGGTACAAATACTGAGCCAGTTATATAAACCTTACACAATCTGCATGTATCATGTGGATAACTGTGCATCATTTGCGCAAACTTTTGCAACACTTGCATTCAGACATCACCTGCAGTTTGTGAAATACAGGATCTGTTCAACAAACCATCTAATTATGAAAAGGCCCCAAGAGTTTATGGTGCCATGGACTGAGGCTAGAGGAAGACATGGGACAAACAGCAGCTAGCTGGTGTTCTGAGTTACAGAGCACATTTTAAAAAAGGAATAGATTCCACATCACAAATTTTACCGGCTTTGGTTTTCTCTGATCACCTCCTTTCCTCTCATTCTTCTTGTAGTTTTCATAAGTGGAAGGATCAACACACCATAAACATTCTGTCCACTTGCCATAGATCACAGAGAGCTTCTTCTTACTGTTCAGTGAAAAAGTAACCCTTTAGTTTTCAATACTCAGGCTCTGCAGGCTTCTAAAATGCAGACTAGATTTAGTTCAAACACAGTTGTCAGCAGCTACGCACTTCCTTTCCCCAAGAGTAACATGACAGTGAAATTCTATACCTGGAGGTCTCCGGGCAGGTAACAAATTTTAAAATCAAGCATTATTAAAACCCAACAGTATGTATTAAAACAATAGCATCTGCAAGTGGGAAGGGAAAAGCGTAAGATGTGTAAGATAATGTAAGATGTATTGCATATGGATAAATGGAAAAGTTAAAAGAGACCTTCTCTGTATTAGTCCTTGAAAGAGGCTCAGCCAAAACACAAAACACACCGGCATTTTATTAAATACCATACCCTTTTTAAGCACCGCATGCTTTTTCCTTCTCCTTGTGATAGCCAAAACCTCACCTCTCACTTCATTCCCCCTTGCTGTTTGTTTGTTTGTTTGTTTGTTTGATGCATCTGTATGCCACACTTCAACCTAAAATCCCAGAGTAGTCTATATATGCAACAAAACGCAGCTGCTGCGCATAAAAGCGTGCTCACTCTCATGAGGTCAGGTCACTGCTAGGGACTGATGGAGGATCTTACCAGCTTGATTTTTTCTCCTTTGCTCCCCTCAGACAAGGTGGCTCCTTCAGATAAAAGCTGAGGGAGGGAGGGGCCGCTGCTGGAAACTGATGGAGTACTTATTTACAGTCAAGTAGATTTGTTAAAACACTGAATTTTTCAGAGGCGTGGAAACTTGAGAAACATTGTTAGATGCCTAATTTTTTATTCTGAGGGACAGCCACATAGCTGACCCAGGTCTTTGTGAGAAATGCAAAATGGGGGGCTAGAAACAGGAAGCAGAAGTTTGCTCTCTGCAGAGAAAAGGCACCAACTCTTTAAGTCCCTACTGGCCCTTGGCCCACATTAGCCCAGCGTAATGCTCAAGTATTGATACCTACGAACTTACTTTTTGTCCTGAACATAGCCCTCTATTCTGTGAAGCTCCTTACCAAACAACCCACACGGTTTAAAGTTGAGGACACATTTATCTCCAGTACTGCAGAAAGAAACAAAGGGACATTTAATGGGTTAGATAGTTTCTGAACACAGAATCCTCATAGTGCATCTATCAAGTCCATTCCATCTGTTCCTCCCACTTATGACTTCTGCAGCCGTGGCGCTGTATTGCGACCAGCAGAAGTGCTCACTGGGGTGGTGTCAACTGTTTGAATCATCTGTACTCCAAGGGCTAGTAAAGTCTCAAGCCAGATCACAAACATAGGCTGGATGGCCATGGATGTTGCCATGGTGACCAGGATATCGCAGGAGATTGTGTAGCCATGGCTGTGTCACCATGCCCACCTGCAGCACTGAACAGGGAGGAGAGTGAAAACACTGCTGCCTGGGATCTACCTGGCTACTCCAAGTAAAGCTGTAGAAAACATTTTAGTTGCTACAGCTCATTATTAGATGAGCCTCAGCAAGTAGCAGACGGAACTGCTCCACCTGGTAAGTGGAAACAGGCCCATATAAGAAGGAGAAGGAGGAGGAAGCAGAAGAAGAATTGGCCTTTCTACCTCACTTTTCTCATCCATATAAGGGGAATCAAAGCGACTGACAAAGCTTTATGTTCTTTTCTCCACAACAGACACCCTGTGAGGTAGGTGGGGCTGTGGGAGAAAGAAAGCTGTGACTAGCTCAGAGTCACCCAGCTGGCTTTGTGGAGGAATCAAACCCAATATTCCCAGAAAAGAGTCTGGCACCCTAAGCACAAGACCAAACTGGCTCATTTAGGGCTTGTTCTTGTCTTCTCTATGCAGCCCTTATCCAAAATGGATGTTTTGCCATCAGGCAGAATGGTACAAAGGAGTTTTTTAGCTGTAGCTCTTTTAAGGGTGAACTATGACAACTCTGCTGGTTGCACAAAAATTTCATAAATGTGTGTTTCATCTGTGCTGTTTTCGCAAATGTTGCACAAAACTGTTGGCTACAGAGTATGAATGCTGCGCACAATCCACACTAAGTTCATACAATAAACGCAGAGCTCGAACCAAGCCTACAGAGGGATTTCCTAATTCACAGTCACCTTATCATTACAGTCCCACTAATAAAATACTGCTTGAGGATTTTGTCACTGATGAAAGACAATTATTATTAAGAAAAGAAAAATCTATGCATGTCCATTAAGACACTTTCCCACATAAAGTCTTCAAGACAACCTCAAACTGCTTTATCAAAGACAGAAAGTTTTAAAAACTGTGAAGGCAAAATAGACTCCAAAAGTTACCCATATATAGAAAATAATTCAACTAGGAATGCTTTTTACTCAGTCATAAAACAGAGATTAACATACCTGTGCAAATCATGATCGCTCAACTTCTCTTCAAATTATCCATAATAAACTAAGTGCTACGGCATTCTATTAGACACCAAATTATGAAAAGAAATATATAACCATTTCATTCCTAGGTATGATTTCCCTCAAATCATGCAAATAACAGGGCGCTTTTGCATGCTCTCTTCCCTTGTATAACACAAAACTGTACTATGGATGACTATTGTATATAAGTGATCACCAGCACTGTAAAACCAGCAGAGAAAGCAACTAATAGCATGGATTTTAACCCTAAACTGTTTGTATTCTCCTCATATGTATTTTTTAAGTTATTATGTATTAAGGTTGTTTTATCATGCTGGACTAGATGGGCTGTGGCCTGATCCAGCAGGGCCTCTCTTATGTTCTTATCATGTTTTATATTTAAGCTTTATTGCTGTTGTTTTTGCATTTTTGTACCGGCCTTTGGTGGAAAGGGCGCTAGAAATAAACATCATCATCATCATCATCATCATCACTGCTGCAATCATTTCCCCTAATGATATTTGCATGTATGGCGGTTTCCACTGTTTTATGCAAGGGACAACCATATTTAGATAGTATAATGTAATATAAATGGGAAGATACCTGTGGTTTATAATTTCTACTGTTCCGTATTGTTCTATCCACAACTTGCCAATAATTACATTATGTACACAGCAGGTAGGATTAGTCCATGTATAAGCTTCATTATGCCTGTGAGGAAAAAAAGCAGGACTGATCGGGTGCTTTGAAACAACAGGGAATCTGAATATAATTGACAGCTTGCCTGAGAGGAGTGGAGAAGAGGCAGCAGGCTGGGCTCTGCCAT
>MTQE01002217.1:4188750-4201634 GCA_014337955.1 Aspidoscelis marmoratus | reverse complement strand
GGAGAGTCAGATCAGACAAGCAGAAGTATTTCTTCACCCAGAGGGTCATCCATCTATGGAATTTGCTCCCAGAAGAAGTGGTAACAGTAACCATCCTAGATGGTTTTAAGAAAGGGACAGATGTATCAATGGCTACTAGAATGGATGCCAAAGTACATCTTTCACGCTGGGGTACAAGCAGGATAGCTCTAAAGCCATTTGCTGGGATTAGAACACAGGTGAAGGTTTCCCCTTGTCTTTTGCTTGGGATGCCCATAACCAATTGGTGGCCACTGTGTGAGACAGGATGCTGGACTCGATGGGCTGTAGCCTGATCCAACAGGGCTCCTCTTATGATATTGTGCTGAATAATATAGTTTCAAATGAATAAATAGTGCCAGGTACCACTATTCGCCATTTTGGAGAAAGCAAGCATCCAAGGAAATATGGTTTGGGGAAGCCTTCAAGCAGGCTTTGAGAAAAAAAGACAAATAGCTGTTATGAATTCCAGAGCATATAGATGAAATTATCATTAACTGTGCTTGGTTATTACTATATACACTTCCTCCAGCTGTCTTCAGCCAATAGATGGCTTCCACATCATCTCAGAGAGACAAGGACAACAATAGTGGAACATGGGGTGTCATGTGTATGCATACACACATATCTAAATATTACTTTATGTGGAAGCGTATGTAAATGTTAGGAGTTTATCCTTGTTCCTGTGGCTCTGTCACTTCCTGAGTATATCTCATTCTTTCCAGAATAGCTGTGGTTGGTTTGTTGTATAGAAAAGAAAGACCTCTGTGCAGGGCTCAAAAACACCATCACTTGCTGGTCCTATGCAATCCTATGACACTCTATACATCTCACTCCTCATGTAGACATGTATGGTAATCTGCTGTGAATTTGTAATTCACAGGAAAAAAAAGATTTTCTAAATTCAAGCTTTGCTTTTTCTCACAAACACACTGGTGACAATGGTGTCCTGAGTTTGTCAATGCCTGAACTACAGCAAGCATTTCCAAGTTCTTACCTTTTACATTAAAAAATGATAAAAGATACTATGACAAATTGCCAGAGTATTTTTTTAATTGTGTATTTATTTGGTCCCAAAATCTAGTACAAGTCACTCAACCATCTACAGAAAGGACCCTGAATGTGCATAAACAAGTGTTCCTCATAACATCAATCATTTGAGTACCACCTTGATGTTCTGTGTACCGCCTGTACCATTATGTTTTAGTTATTATTTACATTCACTCACATTTTTACATAAATACATTTTGTTAAAGAATATTTCACCACAACCTTATAGAAATTTTATGCCAGCCCCCGAAGTGACCTATAGATTGCTGATAATCACTACATTTATCTAGAGACTGCAGAGCTTCTACAAAACCACATTTTGGTATCTTCTACATACTCTTCTACTATTTTTTAAATATCTTATCAAAACTTTTCAGGAATCCTCATTTGCATTTGAAAAGAAAAACGTTAGTTATGATGCTTGGCTTAGAAAAGAAACATTACAGAAGAATAACCTAAGACTAGGAGTTTAAAAATGTTTGACATTGTTTAACTCAATTTTCAGCATTCATGCCATCTTTACTTATGTTATAAACCCAAAGGAACACAGCTATCGTTCCCCAAAGGTCTACCACGCAGATGCTGATATCTTCAGACCTGGGTTCAAATTAATCTGTAACTGAAATGAATTTATAACAAAATGGCCAGCAGCCAGATTTTATAGCCAAATAAATTAGGATCAGATGGACAGAGAACACAGCATTTATTGGTAATCAACATAATAATGGATATTTTAACAAGAATTAACAGATAATTAGTGATGCTTCCAGTCTTAAAACAATAGGACCTGGGCAGAAGGGAGAGGAGCAGTAGTGAGTAAGTGAATTATCTAGCTCTGTAAAAACAACTTGCATTGTCTTGAATCATAAGAGAAAAAAACCAGTGCTGTCTGAACATATATTTATGACCCACCAGCTATTAGCAGCAATCATATATAAGTTCTTCAAAATTGCATAGTATAAATTTTATCCTACCTTCAAGCCTATATAGTGTAATGCTCCCAGCAAGGTGTACAAAATGCAATCCCAGATAAGTCCTGAGCCCCTTCGGCACTAACCTTTATTCCAGATTATATCCTGGAATAGGGACCTGTCATCCACATGCTACTGTAGACTACAGCAACCCTGGGCAAGGCCCACCTTAGGCTGCAACAATTCCAGGATATAACCTGGAAAAAGGTCCAGTGCAGAAAGGGGCTCAGGTCCCTGGCTTATGAACTAAAAGATATAAGAAAAAGAGGAACTGCGAGAGAAGAAGAAACAGAAAAGCTTTGACAGTATGGATGGAGAACACCTGCAAACCCATTATTTCTGTTTCTTTTTACAGTTCAAGAAAATGGTTGTTCCACTGGTACCTAAGAAGGAATCAATTGATGCTGGTCTGTGATCTACAGTCTTTGCACCATCCCAGCCAGTGCATTGGCTACGACTGTGAACCACTTTAACCTGTTCTTGTGAAATCCTATTTTCCAGGCTGCACCAACCTTAGCAGCAGCTGTGATGCTATCACAGGAGGAGAGAGCTATGCCACTGTAAGAGACCTAGGGCCTCCAAGGCCATTCCATCTTCACAGCAAGCAAGCATGTGGGGTAGTTGCTATGACAACAGTGAGAGGAAAGAGATACATAAAGGATGAGTTAGTGGTGCCATATATCCTGCTGTAAATTAGAGCTTCTTGGCTCTGCAGCATGATCTCTGGCCTAGGTGGCGTAACAGCTGTTTACTAGGGAGCCTCCAAGTCCTACAGTTGTGCAATGCAGGAAATAAATGTTACCATGTATAGCTGGATATATCAAGAACATTTCCACCTTACAGTGAAAAATGTCCCTATTGGATTTGCAGAGTAGCTGTGCATGCACATCATGGCAGCCTACAACGATATACATAAAACAAAATGAAAAACATACAGTAGCCCATATCTCAGAGACGAATCCACACCACAGCATGGGACTATCACAGGGCAGTCACCATCTCTTTAGCTTCTGAGGGTGGTGGCACTGCCAGGAATAGCAGAGTGCCTTAAGGAACGGGCAGATCTATACAGGAAGAGGTGCGCCTTGGAGCTCAGTAAAAAAGTGGCAAACCAGCCAGTGCAAAATTGTCCTCAGTTCAGAGCCTGACCGGCTGCATGACTTGCACCTGAAGGCATTCGCTGATCCTTGTGTCCCTGCATTCTCATCATGGGGGTTTAAATTTTGCAACATGCAGCAGGCCGCAATGTGAGCACAAGTTGTTTATACTCAAGATCATACCTCTAGTGGTTAGGGATCTGGACACTTATCTGGGAATACCGGGTTCAATTCCACCCTCCCCCCCCCCCATGAAGCCAGCTGGGTGACCTTGGGCTAGTCACAGCTCTCTTTCTGAGCTCTCACAGCCACACCTAACTCACACGGTGTTCTGTTGTGGGGAGAATAGAAAAGCTTTGTCAGCCACTTTGAGTCCCCTTAAATGGGTGAGAAAAGCGGGGTAGAAAAGCCAACTCTTCTCCCTTCTCCTGCTTCCTCTTCCTCTTCTTCTTTTGTGATCTAACCTTGTAAAGTGCCCTGAGTACTATAAGGCAATAAGGTAGGTTTCACACTAGCATGCATAAATAAAATGGCTCTGAAAATAATTGTTGCTTTACTTAAATAAAAGTTGGGTCTCAGCTGGATTGGTAATCCTATGACAAATTAAGTTCAGAGTTCAGCCCTTGGCATTCAGCTTTCTTTTGAATGCTGGTAATGTGCAACAAACCTTGGAGCTAAGATATCTCTTTGCTTATCTTGCATCCATGAATACACAAGTCTGTGTTTATGAATATGTATGAACAACAGCATGTTTAGACCTAGTAATAAGAGTAGGTGAAGTAAGTAAGAGGGGGGAAACTGACTCAGCATCCTTAAGATTAGGAACACTTGATGTTACAAGAATGTTTTGGCACTCTGCATGCAACCAGGGAGAAGGCTTATTTTTCCCTGGGTCTCCCCAATCAAGGCACTTTGCTAAATGGAGCTGTGGAACTCCACTCCACAGTTTGGCTAGAAATGCTCCCTAAAACTACTGGGGAATAGTGGGAAGGTCCATCACTCTTGTCTTTACACAATCAATTTCCCCCATTATCTCTCAGTTCAAGTCCCCTGCTCAGAAAAAAAAATTAAGTCCAATCAATAAAAGACTAGCTTTATTTTGAAAGAGAAAAGAAGAGGAAATAGATTTATTTATTTACTTTTGATCTGGCCCTATACCCAAAGGTCTCAGGGTGGGTTACAACATTAAAAACCAGTGAACATATACAATGAACATTAAAACCATAACAATGCCTGAATGTGGGGTGGAAAGCCATTTCCTTGTTTAGCCAAAGGCCAGAGCAAAGAGGTGTGTCTTCAACGTTCTCCTGAATGCATCAAGTGAAGATGCCTGACACACCTCCGGAGGGAGACTATTCCACAATCTAGGAGCCACCACTGAAAATGCCCAGATAAGACCATACTATCTCCGAGAATGCTTCAGTTTGAGGATGCTACTCAGATGTCAGGAGTCTCTCAAAAGGGCAGTGCAGATACTCAGAACTCACTTGAACAGACTCTATAGGTCAGACAATCTAGTTGGAAGCTTTATTCTGTATCAGATGAAGTTTTCAGCACTTTGGCAAAATTCACTCCTGACAATCATGAGTGGAACTGGCAATTGCAGGGAGAAGGACCATAAACGCCTCCTTGAGCAAGCCAAACAAAGCATCACCATTGGCAGATTAAAATATCAAGTTCAGCTAAATCGTACACTTGAGAGCAGCAGCAGAATCACAACTAAGACATCCCAAGCTTCCATAAGAACAGAAAAGCTAAAAAAAACCCTTGGCAGTAGAGAGATAGCAGAGATCTCGCCTAACTTTGTGGAAAAAATGTCTCCAACAATATTTAATATTTATGTCCCACCCTAAAAACAATAAAAACAAAAGGGGAAACTGTTCTATTAACGAAAGGCCAGGGTAAGGAGGCATCATACGTACAGTCAGACCCCTGGTATCCACTGATTTGGTAACCATCGTTTCAGTTAACCACGGTCACCAGATCACCCTACTCCACCCCCCATGGGCACCATAAGGGAAAAGCACCCAGAACCAGAAGGCCTAGTTTGGCCTCCAGAAGACCTACTTCAGCCTCTATAGAGGGTTGGAACAGGTGCGTGATGCCACCAGAGTCCGTCCCAAAATATAAGGGGGCAGGTGGGAGGCAGATGCGAGGCATTCAGTGGCGTAGCACGCATAATTCAACACTCTCTGGAGGCCAAAATAGGCCTTCCAGAGGCCAGAAAAGCATTTCCGGTTCTGGGGATACACAACCCCAGAACCGAAAGGCCTGTTCATGACTATCCATGATTTCAGATAACTACGGTAGAAGTCAGAACGTCTACCCAGCTGATACGGTGGCCCGACTGCATTAGTTATTTTTTCTCGTTCTCAGAATTAAAAAAAGTTACTTGTGACTGGACTATGGGTGATTCCACACTGGCTGGTATATTTCAGTAGACAGCACTCCCTTCAGATCATTCCAGGAAAAGTAAATAAAAGGTGTTCATCCATCTTGACGTGATTTAATTGGATCCCAGATTACATTTTCATACTACGTCCTTTCAATCTATGGAGCAAATATTTGCTTATACAACTGGAGTTCTCCTAATCTGAGGCTAGTAGGATTCTGCTGATCTTGTGGAGCAATCAACAAGAGAGGCTGGAGGCTGTGTGGACAAACTGAAGAAGAAGGGGAGGTTGATGGCCAAGTATAAACTATTGTCTGAGCCACAAGGCTTCAGTGCTAAACAGTAAGATGTGATGTCTAGGGTTCAGTCCTATGATTTCCTGTAGTCACTCCTTTAAATACCATCTCCATGTTCTAGCCAGTCCTGTATGCAGCCTGTACTCCATGGGTATTGCCTACTGATGTAACATGGGTTACTAAGCCAGACCAAGGTTACCCAATACAAATGAGCTTGTTGCCTGCATCAGTCTCAAGAAGAGCTGTGTGGATTGCTTTACAGTAACCTGAAAATTGGCCTAAATATTAGCAGACACGTGGTTTGGCATGGCCAGTATTGGGAGGAAGAAAGGAATTGCTTTAACTGCCAGACAAGCTATGTTAATTGGGTGCACCTCTTTTATTCTTGCACTGCAATGTAGCATTCTCCCCTTTACGTCAGCACAAAGCCAAAAGGATGCACCAATGAGGTAAAGCCATAGGGGAGGAACTGCATTTAACTTTTGTCCAGAATGACAAGCTCAGGGAGAATGAGGTTGCCTCCCTTGTGGCTCAACATCTGTGCCACATTCCCTCCTGAATATTCTCAACCCATTTCAATCTGGCTTCAGGCCTGGTTACGGTACAGAAACTGTCTTGGTCGCCCTGGTTGATGACCTTTTCTGGGAGAGAGACAGGGTGAACACAACACTGTTGGTTCTTCTGGACCTCTGAGTGGCTTTTGATATCCTTCTAGAAAGGCTATGGAGTTTAGGAGTTGGAGGCAGTGCACTCCAGTGGTTCTGTTCCTATCTCCGTGACCAATCCCAGAGAGTGGTAGTGGGAGATTCCGACTAGACACCTTGGGAACTCAAGTGCATGGTTTCCCAGGGTCGATCTTATCTCCCATGCTCTTTAATATCTATATGAAGCCACTGGGAGAGGTCATCAGGAGATTTGGAGTGAGGTGTCATCAGTACACAGATGAATCCCAGTGCTATCTTTCTGAATCAGGAGAGGTGGTGGAAGTGCTTGATAGGTGCTTGGAGGCAGTAATGGGCTGGATGGGGACCAATAAAATGAAGGTGAATCCAGGCAAGACAGAGGTGCTGTGTTTCATAGGGTCCATGTAGTTGGGAGACACCCTGTCCTTGATGGGATTGTAATGTCCTGGAAGGGACAGGTGCAAAATCTGGGGGTGCTCTTGGACGCTGCCCTGATGTTTGAAGCTCAGGTGGAGGCAAGGGTACCTGTTCCCAGCTATTGTTGGTGCATCAGTTGAAGCCCTTTTGGACACAGATAGCATGGCCACAGTTATCTATGCTATGGTAACCAGATTGGACTGTTGTAATGCGCTCTACATGCAGCTGCCCTTGAAGATGGTTCAGAAGCTGCAGCTGGTGCAGAATGAAGCTGCTAGGCTGCTAACTGGGACAGATGGCCGGATGCACATCACACCAGCCTTAAAAGAGTTGCATTGGCTGCCAATTCCCTACTGAGCCCAATTCAAGGTGTTAACTTTGACTTATAAAACCCTGACTGACTTGGGTCCCCAAATATAAGGAACAACTTCTTCCACATCGACTTGCCTGTGCCTTAAGATCTGGAGGGGAGGCCTTCTTGGTTAGCCCACCACCTTCAGCAGTAAAAGGAGTGGGCACCCAGGAGAGGGACTTCTCAGTGATGGCCCCCAGGAGGGCACTGAAGATGCACCTCTTTGCCCTGGCCTGCAGTTAAATGGAAATATACTGTCTCTTCCTAATTTACAGACAGTGTTGTTGTTTTAATATATATTGTTGTTGTTTTAATTTGTCTGATTTTAAATGTTTCTCACCCTGAGACCTTTGGGTATAGGGTGGGATGGAATTAATTAATTACGTTGGCTCCCCCTGATTGCCCATCAGGCTGGTGCAAATCAAGGGTACCTCCCTTGGGGTCCCACTGCTGTGTTTCATTCTCTCTTTTGACTTGCTCTGTCATACTTCCTTAAGTGGATGTTCTGTCACTTTGGTTCAGTGTTTTCTTTTCCCCAAATCCCATATTTTAAAGACGAGGGTGGTGCAGTCAATTTCAGCACTGCAAGTTACTTGGAACACAGTGGTGGCCTGTGGCTTACCAACCTGGGAGGATGCAAGCGCAAGCCAGGTGAACACTGGCTGTGGAGGTGTGTGCTATTCCTACTCAGGGGGGGAAGCACAATGTTTTCACCCCCAGTGACTGCCCAAGCCCACTTCTGTGACCACCTGCCCTTAAAGCTACAAGCCACCACGGGTGAATCATTACTGTTGCTATCTTTTACTCTTCTGTTCTCTGAATGGTCCTGGGGGCTGCCAAACGAAGCTGTCAGCTCCCACGCTGCTCAGGGCACAGAGGTTAAAAACCTGGGAAATAATTCATCTGTTTAATCATTCAAGTTTTATCTCAGCAAGCCCAGAGGATCCCATTCATTGCTACAAACATCCACTACTTTCCCTCCTAATTTGTAACCCTATCTCCCCTTCCAAACAGCTCGGGACAATGTTGCTTTTTATACTTTCTATTTCCTTTTATCCTCACAGAAACCCTGTAAAGTAGGACAGGCTGCATTTGCTGCTTTCATGCTCTCTGCAACATCAACAATGTAAGAGGTTAACATTTGTGCCCAGCTGAAGCTTTCATTCCTCTTTTTACTGTATTTTCAAGGCAACAAAAATCCTTTCACGTGCCTACCTTAACAAGAGAAGTAACAGGTGGCAAGAGCCTTCTTATTATGATTTTTTCGAACAAGGACAAAAGGTGATGCTGCTCATTAATCTGAAATGCTGCACTAGAACATACCCACAAGTGTAATTACCTAATGGTAATCAGGTCTCATGGTGCCACAACACCTAATTTGGGAACAATCATAGGTGCATGCATGGGCGATTAATCTGAAGAGCTACATTTAGCACATGTGTCAAAATACACAAGGGACACTCTAAAACATCACTAGTATGCTGTATAAAGCAGCGACAAGTCCTAAATAGCACGTTCCAACAAGAAGCAAACTTAAGAAGAACCAACTATAAAAATAACAACACTCATTAATAATACAGGTAGAGGAACAAACAGGACTAAAGGCCGGGAATAAGCACATAAAAGTCTGTAAAACACTGTAACATTTAGAAGAAATAGTTGACAACTTGCGGGCAGTAAACATTCCAGGGGAGTATCTATTTTAGTCTGTAGCAGCAACAACAAATATTATGACACCATAACAGCTAACACATTTTTGCAGCAGCAGCTTCTGAGGTCTCAAATCCACTTCCTTAAATATCTGCTTAATCACCTTTATGAATCATAAGCAACTCCACCTTTTCATTTAACAGATGCCAAGCATACTGCATATTAAACCTCTGGGTCAAATGAAATACAGCTGTGAATTCACATATATTCATTCATTCATTCATATTCATATTCCACCCTGTACTCAGAAGTCTGAAGGCAGGATCCAGTAAAATCAATACAAAGACACAATTAAAAACGAACTAAAAGGGGGGATAGGAGGCTGTTTCTTCATCCAAAAGGTAGGGTAAAAAGTAGTTCAATTCCACCCAGGTAACTTTATGTTAAGAATATACATGAGCCGCAGTTTGCAATTCAGTTTGGCAGCAGTCCAGAGCATAGAGGTGAACCAGTCTGATCTGAGTTTAAACCGGTTCAGAAGCACGTGGATACATACACACACATCCCTGGAGCACATGACCGCAACCAAACCATGTTAACACAAACAAGATGGTTTATGATACAAAACACTTTTAATCTTCCCTTAAATCCTTATTTCTAAAAATCAATTTGATATTCATTTTTCAAACTGCTCAGTGATCAGCAACAACAGCCACATTATTGGAGAAGGCTGGGTTTTCTACTTAAACAAGTGTTCATGAAAGGCAGACTTCTCTTCTGCTTCTAGGAATGGCCAGGACTGGACTTGTTGCTGCTTCTGGATACTGAACAGTCAAGTTGGTACTTAACAGCCAACCCAGTTCAGCCCAGTAAGCTAACACAAAAACATACACAGATACACTGGTTTCTTTCTACTAGCCACAGCAAAATAGAAGAAGAGGAGTTGGCTTTCTACCCCACTTTTCCCACCCATTTAAGGGACTGAAAGCAGCTGACAAACCTTCTGTTCTTCTCCTCACAACAGGCACCCTAAGAGGTAGGTGGGGCTGTGAGAGCTCAGAAAGAGAGATGTGACTAGCCCAAAGTCACCCACCTGGCTTCACAGAGGAGTGCGGAATCAAACCTGGTATTCCCAGATAGGAGTCTGACTCCTTGATCACTAGACCAAACTAGTGAGGGGATCTGATTGTGCAAGCTACTCCAAGGTCTTTGGGTACTGAGGTGGGGTATAAATCAAATAAACAACTCTTTCTTGGATGGTGGTGGCAAGGAAACCTTTCTTTCCAGTCTGTTACCTTGCTAAGAAGATGGGGACTTGTTCATCATCTAGTACCTACTGGAATCCAGGAAGGTGGTCTATGCTGCTAGGAGAGTATGGGTGTTTTTCCACTGTCACTAAAAGTACCCATAATGGGTACATAATGGCATTTTTGTACCCATTAATGGGTACTTAATGGGTACGTCTAGTGACAGTGGAAAAACACCCTATATTTGAAAATAATTCTCTAGAAAATCTTTAAAACTCAATAGTTGGGCTGTGCTGTGTATGCCCTATCACCTACTCCATTTAGGGGTACCTAGAACATTCCCAAAATATATTTATATTTTATGGTTGTGTCCTGCCCTGGGACCTTCTGTTAAAGGGTGGTATACAAATTCTTAAATACATTAAATAGTTCAGTTCTTCATTGTTCCTTGTGGATGAACCAACTCAGACCCTTTAAGTTTATGCAAGTTTGCTATCATGAAGTCAACCATGAAAAATGCACATTAGCCAAGATCAGGTATTCCTACTTCAAGAAAGTATCTGCGAATAATTTTCAAAGATTTATCCAGTATCGATTACCCACCAACAATTACATCTTTAGGCAGAACTAGAGATCCAGGAATTTCTGCTAGTTCTTTTCCTTTCTTTTCTACAGACATATACAATTCCCCCCCCCTTTTGAAAAATCTCAAACTAACAAATACACAGATTACAAAGTGTTAATTTTCCTATGCCCTATAGGAAAGGTCAAAGCTGTATTAATTGGAAAGCATAAGCAGAAATAAGGAAAAGCGAGAGAGAGAAAATCCCTTAGGATGACTTTGTTGTTATTTTGTAAATTTTATAACTTATGGAAGATGTAATCAAAAACATCTGGAGGCTGGCAGAGTGAAAGGGATGGTCTAAATCCTTAGCACTATTTTATAATAAACACAGGCTAAAATTTAGTCGAAGAGGAACTTACTAGCTTGCTTGTTTTTAGACTTCCTCCATCTCTTCCACATCCTGAAAACTAAAACAAGTCCTCATTGACTAATCTCCACCTCCTTGAAATCTAGAAGCCCTGACTCAAGCAAAGGAGGTGTGGGATGGCCCTGTTTTGCATGTAGTTATTAACATGCTATGTAATAATCAGTGGAAAGAGGCTGTACTGAGAAAATCAAATATATTAGCCACTTTCAGAGCAAGGTGATTGAGGAACAAGGCAGCCATACTTAAACATTTTTTAAAAATCAAGGGAAGGATAAATTAATGTCTCAAAAATGCCTCTTGTACAAAAAAAATTGAGATTCCACAGATAAAGAGGCATTGCTAATTTAAATGTGATACACTTAGAAAATGCAAACATAGAAAAGTCCAAAAACCAGCCACAGAAAGATAGACAGACAATAATTGAGAAGTTAACCACAGGGAAAGACTCAAACTGGACAAGATAATCTCACAGCATCTGTAGAAATTCGAAAGAGGCTGAATGAAATTCTAAAAGGTTCTTCAGCCTAGTTAAGAGCAAACTAAGCACATGTTTTACTAAAGCATCTCCTATTTTACTTATATATAAATGATAAGCCTGGTCCAAACAGCAGAACTCAGTAACCAAGCAAGGCATGGTCACTACCATGATGCTCTGGTGTTTGAGAAACATGTTACGTTTAGGACAATGGAGCTCAGAAACATGGAAAGCTTAGAAAATTATGACACTTAAACAGTTCACCAGGAACAGCTGGGCCATAAAAGCCTGACGCACAAGTTTCAGTTCAGAGAAATTTTCCTAAGGGTTTGCATAGAACTGAAGCCTTATTGTGATGATATAAACGCAAATGTAGCTAAAAGAAGATGGTACCAGGGCAGAAGAGGCAGCAGTAATGTCAATTACTGCTGCCTCTTCTGCCCTGGTACCATCTTCTTTTAGCTACATTTGCGTTTATATCATCAATTTTTAGAGACACCAGCCATCACCAAATTTTACATTAGACTTCTCAGTTTACTTCTAGCTAATACAATGTGAGTCTGACACAGAAATTTAAAAAACATATATAAAAGCAACTACAACAAAAACACAGTATTTGTTAATTCCCATTTATATCCTGATATTTTCAATACTGTATACCAAGCATGTACATAAAAGCCAAAAGACCTTTCTGTACTGGGCCTTATTCCAGATTATTCCTGCTGTCTACATGCTAATATAAGAACATAAGAGGAGCCCTGCTGGATCAGGCCACAGCCCATCTAGTCCAGCATCCTGTCACACACAGTGGCCCACCAATTGCCCATGGGCATCTCAAGCAGAGACAAGGGCAAACCTTCTCCTACTCTCAAATCCCGGCAAATGGTCACAGCCTGAAAGAAGTACTTAGACATCCATTCTAGTAGCCATCTGTCATCCATAAATTTATCTAGCCCTTTCTTGAAGCCCTCTAGGCTGATTGCTGCCAGAAGAGGGGGTAACAGCTATCTCCATAAACCGATGACCCTCCGGGTGAAGAAATCCCTTGTCAGATCCAACTCATCAGCTTCATAGAGTGCCCCGTGGTTCTAGTGAAATTTTCTCTATCTACCTTTTCTATACCATGCATGATTTTATATACTTCAATTAGGCCCCCTCTTAAACAACCTCTCTCCAGACTGAAGAGGCCTAGAAGTTGCAGTCTGATTTGGTAAGGGAGGTGTTCCAGCCCCTTAATCATTCTG
>MTQE01002217.1:4161802-4172178 GCA_014337955.1 Aspidoscelis marmoratus | reverse complement strand
GGGGGGGGGATGATGCTCCAGGCCAGGCAGCAAACGGCCAGGCAGGCTCAACACATCTCTACTTATTCCTCTTTCATAGTTTGCATTTACTTTTAAAAAGTGAAATATGCCCATTTTCATACCCATACAATACCCCATCGTGGGGTCACCCCATCTATGTACAAGGATTTCTGTAGTAGCTGGGGTCAGGACTTCTCACTCCAGGCGGGTGGTTGCGTGTACATTCTCCACAATTGGCCAAGCTAAAGTTTCTGGTACATAAATGCGTCCATCAGCAAGCTGATACCATCCTGGGTACTGGGTACTCTGGATACTTTTCAGGCCTCCTTTTTCTGCCTCCCCTTTGATCCATCTTTTCTCCTTTTCCCTGTACTTGGGTGTCCACATGGTGAGCTGGAGGAGAGTGACATACGCTGCTTTTTACGGCATGTAAGGGGTCTCAGCAGCACTCTTAACTTTCAGATCCGCTTTACGGTTTTCTCAACTAATTGGATCAGTTTTCCCCAAGTGTCCTTTACAATGCATTACAGCCACTTTCTTTGGCTTCCATACAGCCTCGAGGAGGTGGAAGATTTCCCTAGAATTTTTGATGCCACACCCTCCTGAAGTTATTAGCCCTTTTTCCTTATACAGTGCCCCATGGCATATTTCAAGCCTGTGTACAAGTTCAGCATTCGGCCCTCAGCCAGTTCCAGAGCTCGAATGGCAGCAACAAGTTCAGCCACTTGGGCCAACGTTCCTTCCGGTAGAGGTTCGACTTCCACCACCTCATCTTCTGACACAATACTGTACCCAGCATGTTTCTTGCCATCTCTAATGAAACTACTGCTGTCCGAGAACCAAGTGAAGTCAGAGTTCATGTATGTCCCTTAAATCAGGACAGCTGGAATATACTTCATTCACTGCTTCCACACAGTCATGTTCTAATTTTCTGCCTGGGAGGGGCAGGAGGGTGGCAGGATTTAAGGTGTCTACCATCTCGATCTTGACACAGGGATTCTCACAGAACAAAGCTTGGTATTTGACCATTCGGGAGCTGGTGAACCACAGATTACCTCTGTATTCTAGTACGGCCTGCAGATTGTGTGGGGTATGTACACTGTTGCAATCCCTACTAAAAGGTCATCAACTTACTTGAGGATTGCCTGCAATCGGTCTCGGTGGGCTTGGAGCTCCTGTGCTAGGGCCTGTCCGAAAATTGTAGGTGAGTTCTTGAACCCTTGGGGTAGACGGGTCCAGTTCAGCTGGCAATGGTTCCCCACCTGGGGGTCTTCCCAGGTGAATGCAAATAGCTTTTGGGAGGACTTGGCGACTGGTATACAGAAAAAGGCATCTTTCAAATCTAGGACCAAATAACACTTGGTGGTTGCCAGGATCATGCCTAGTAGGACATAAGGGTTGGCCACCAGTTGGTGAATAATCACTGTTGCCTTATTTACTTCTCCCAAATCTTGAACTGGTCTGTAGTCTGGGGGTGGGGGGAATATGTTCCTGGCATCTTGACAGGCAAGAGCGGGGTGTTCCAGGCTGATTGGACAGGGGAAAGATGTTGGTCTTCTAGTTACTATTATTCTCATTTCTTTGCATTAACATAAAATCTCTAAGACATTTATTCCTGAAAAGCTCCTGGCCACAGTATATTATAACACTGCCACTATAAAGAAGAAATATAAAATAAGCAGCAGAGCAATAAAATTGTTCATCAAGGGGGAAGCGGGGAGGCACTGGAAATAAATAGGTTTTTAATAGCGGTTCTGTCACATCTAGAGAGGGGATATTTTATAATTGGCAAAAAGGGTTTTCTCTGGAGGCTTCTGAAACATTTTAAAGAAAAAACATTTAGGAAAGCCTAATATTTCCTAAAATTTGTAGTTTCTCAGTCAAATAACCAGATCTCAAAGCACATATCACATGTGTTAATTTTACGATCCTAAACAGCAGGCATTAAGGATGTGCATAAAGAGATTTTTGGCATTCGATTCATAACGAATCTAATGTTAGAAAATGTGTATTTGTTCAAATAGATCCCCTTCGAATGTGGAATTCTATTTGATACGAATGTATTTGTACGAATTTGTACAAATATCCGATACAAATGGATAGGTATCTGTTTGTAGTAGATACCTATCTGTTTGTATTGGATATGTATCTGTTTGTATTGGATATGTATCTGTTTGTATTGGTATCTGTTTGTACACATATCTGATGAGTATTCCCAGTTTAATGACTGTCCAAACTATTTCTATATTCTAAAACATTTGTATTTGTACAAATGTTATTGTACAAATGTCATAACGGTCAATTTGTGTACTGATGTCCGAATTTGTACAAACAATGAGCGTTACGAATATCTGTGCACATCCCTACCAGGTGTACATTCTGCAATAGCTGCAGCCCTGGAAATGCATTTCTAGGCAACCATATAGAATGCATTGCAGCAAACCAGTCTAACTGGCTTACTGTGGTCTGGTATCCTTGCTTTGGTTTACTGTAACAGCATAAGAACATATGAGGAGTCCTGCTGGATCAGGCCACAACCCATTTAGTCCAGTGTCCCATCACACACAGTGGCCCACCAATTGCTTCTGGGCATTCTCAAGCAGAAGACAAAGACAATACCTTTGCCGGCTCTTGGCACATGGCCTTTAGAAGCATTCTTTCTGTCCCTCCAACCTGGAGGCAGCACCTAGGCATCCATCCGAACAACCACTGATATACTTGACCTCAATGAATTGGTCTAATCCTTTCCTAAAGGTATCCAGGCTGGTTGATGTTACCTCCTCTACTGGAATGAGCAGAATACAAATGCAGTTTGCATAATCTTCATGACACAATACTTTAAATTCTGTTTTTGTGTGCATGGGGGAGGGGGAAATCCACAAGTAGTGAACTGTATATCAAGTAGCACTCAATAAGCCAAAGCTTCTGCTTTGCACCTCCCATCTCAAGAAGGGATAGATCATGCATTGCATTCATCTATGTCCACATCTATTCATTCAAAAAGATACAAGGCTTGTACAAATGGAAATTCATGCAAAACAGATTTCTGCAAGCTTGAACTCCTATTAGCCCAAATCTCTAAAATCTGAAATGAAGCCTATTTAATGTTCTTAACATTCTGGCCTTTATTAGCAAAGTAGGCTCCGGCCCACCATACTCAGCTTGAATCTATACTCTTACTTCCACACGACTTTTTCAGATCAAGTTGGCTAATGTATGTACAGTGAGTGGCTGTCGCTCAATGGTACAGCAGTGCCTGGAAAACAGAGGGTTGCTAGTTTGAACCCAGTCTCTTCCTGGAAATAGGCAATGGCAAACTACTTCTGTATCTCTGTCAAGAAAACTGCATAGAGGTGCCCAAGAAGACAACTACAGGTCAGTGGTACTCAATAATAAACAATAACGAATGCTTGAAAAATCTAATGTGTTTAACAGGATCGGTTCTTATGTGAGTTTGCACAGAACAACAGACCAATAGCTTCTCTCACTTACCTGTTCTGATTCCTTGAACTTCTTCCTTTAACCTGCCACACACCAATTCCAATCAATGCAACTATATTCAGGATACATACTCAGCAATATTGCCTGTCAAATTGTAGCACTGAATCTGTTTTGCTCTCGTAGATAGTCTGGATTAAAACACCAAAAGCCTTTTGTTCTAGCCTTAGACTTATCTACTTGACAGATTCGCTTTCTGCTCTCAGTTTACTGTCATTTCAGTCTTCATCATCTTCATCATCATGGCCATTCCAACAAATTGTATTGCCCACCATATTACTGTCTCAAGATGCTTTCAAGATGCCCAGTGTCTGACTGCCAAACACAACAGGGAGGTCAGGAGTACTGGGGGCAGAGAGATGGTGGGACACAAAATCTGTTGGAGAGACTACAATGGCTAAGATCCATCAAGGTATGACCTTCCCCTACCTTAACATCTGGAGGGGAGGCCCTCCTGGGTGTCCCACCACCCTCAGCAGCAAAAGAGGTGGGAACCAGGGAGAGGACCTTCTCAGTAATGGCCCCTAGGCTATGGAATAGTCTCCCCCCTGAGGTGCGTCTTTATACTTCAATGTACACATTTAGAAAGGCAGTGAAGATGCCCTCTTTGCCCTGGCCTCTGGTTAAATGGGGATACACTTTCCTTTCCCACTTGCAGATGACACTGTTTTGATACATACTATTGTTGTTTTAATGATTTTAGATTTCAGATCTTGTTTCCCGCCCAGAGACTTTCAGATATAGAGCAGGATAAAAATGTAAAAAAATAAATAATGAAGAACTGTTTAAGACCATGATAGTGATGCCCTGGGAGTAAGTTAGATGCCATGGCACACATCAGGCTCGGTACAGAGGAAAACCATGAAAGGTTGCCAGGCATGCCAGTTAACAAAGGTGTCAGTGTATCAAAAAATCACGGGCAAGATGCATATAGGCAATCAATGCTCCTCAGAAACCACAGTGCCAGTATTTGCCACTTCCAAAAAAGGAGAGAACAATGAATGTCTCTTGCATTCACCCTTGTTCACTCTTGTCTTCCCAATAAAACTGTTACGTTTGCTGCACAGCAAATGCTCTCAATTGTTCTTTCAGCTCATTAGAAAAGAGCATTTTCTTGACCTGGGAAGGCTGAAAGACGCACCTTTTCAGACTTGAATGGCTCCATGTGCCTAAATTAGGCAACATTTTCAAATATGCACATGAATCTGACACTAAGCTTGATATGCTCTACTTGTTTTCACAATATGATTAATTATGACCAATCTTTTTTAAAAAGCAACCTAAGAATTAAGCCAGTTCCCCTATGGAGCCTGTTCTTACCAATGGTAAGAAATGTTACAGTTAGTCGAGACAATTATACATTGGCAAACATATTTTTAGACTGAAGTGATAACATGAAAAAAGAGAAGGAAAGCCTGTTAAGGTTCAGAAATTAAACATTATATAACATAAACCTCCAAATAATTTGCTGTGGGATTTAGCCTGAAAACAAGCCTTGTTTTCTAGATACTTAAAAAACAAATCATGCACAGGAACATCCTTTGTGTTAATCCCAAAGCTTTTGAAACTTTCTCAGTAAGTATATATGCACTCAATACTTCTCCTAGTCAGATTCACTTAAGACAATCCAGGAAAATAATTAGGAAAAAACCCCAAGATCTTAAAATCATCAAGTGTAAAATTTCATCAAGTGTAAAGTATCTCCCTTTTAACCAACCAACTTGGGGGAAATTAATCTCTTTTCTTGAACAGCCAGCAAGCACAAACCTTAACAAATGTGACTGAATATAGGAAGTTGCCCCTTCTCAGAAGAGACCCAGGTTTCAAAACATTGGCCCTTTCTGCACTGGCCCTTACTCTGGAATAGGACCCTGCCATCTGCATGCTGGTGCAGCCAGACCACAAAAGACCCCTACCTGGGGACTGCTGTATGCTGCAGTAGAATGTGGCTGACAGGCCCCTATTCCGGAATTTTGTCCGGAATAAGCACAGTGCAGAAAAGCCCATTGTGTCAAGAAGGGGATACCGTGCTCTAAGTCAGATACAAGGAATGAATAGCATCACTGCAGAAGATGGACATGTCCACAATTTCAGTCCCAACAGTATCCAGTAGTCAGCCCCATACAGTCCCTTTGATCACACATCTGCAACAGAGTTTGCCTTTCCTTGTATGATATAATCCCACCCTTCACCTGAAGGTCCCAGAGAGGTTCAAAACATTCAGTAAAACAGAGAAAAACAGAATGCTTACAAGATAACTCTCCCACCCTGGCAGGATTACATTCAGCGGAGGCTAAGCATCAAAGGCCCGGATAAAGAAGCATATTTAACCAAGTGCCAAAATCTCTACAACTGACATACCTCCAGAAAGACCCTCTTGCGTGCCACCTGATCACTTTTCTTTGAGGATGGCGGGACTATAGAAGCTTTCCCTTCTGATCTGAACAACTGGATAAGTCTACATGAGACAAAGTGTTCTTTCAAATACTCCAGGCTCAAGTCATTTTTGGGTTCAGTAGTAAATAGATAATCAGGGCAGATCTTTTAAGACCATCATGGTGTGCATTTGGCCAGAAACTCCTGTCAGCAATTTGAGTGGCTGCATTTTCCACTACTTCCAGCTTCTGGACTATCTTCAAGGGACACACCCATGTAGGCAACTTTACAGTAATTGCTGTGGTTAAGTTGCCCATATCCAGAAAAGGGTGAAGCTGGCAAACCAGTCACAGATGAAGGTAAGCACTTCTGTATAGTACTGCCACCTGAGCCTCGAGTGAAGGTAAGCACTTCTGTATACAGATTCACTGCTCACTTCTACCTGAGCCTCAAGTGACAGCAGTGAATTCAGAAGCACTCCCAGATCACATATTCTTTCTTTCTGGGGCAAAGCAACCCCATCCATGATCAGGTGCTTGCTAACTTCTTGGACTCAACTCAGTAGCATACAATTTTAGCTGGATTCAGTTTCAATTTATTGGTCCACATCCAGCCCATGATTGCTTTCAGGCACCAATCAAGCCCCTCAACTGCCTTCCATGACTCAAAAGGAATAAAGAGACAGAGTTGAGTGTCATCAGCATGCTGACGGAACCTTACTCCCGATGCCATCTCTCAGTGGATTCATATATTTGTAAAGGAGCACAGAAGACAGACCTGACATCTAAGGCAACCCTCATGGGAATTCCCAGGGGGTCAAAGATAGTTCCCCATTGCTACTTTTGAGTCTACCTCAGAGGAAGGATGAGAACCACTGTAGAACAGTGCTTCCAAGTTCCAGTCCCCAAAGTCCCTTCAATAGGATATCACAATCAATCAAAACCATGTTCCTAAAGAGCTAAATTCCGTCACACTTTTACCACCACCACCCATGGTGTGTTCCTTGTAGTCCCTTGTGTATGGTGTGATCTATGGGTAACTGGAATCTCCACTCCCACAAAATCATTTGGATACGTAATCAAGATTACGTTTCCAAATGGACAGCCATCTGTCTGAGATGGTTTAGGAGATCCTGCCTTGAGCAGGGGGTTGGACTCGATGACCCAGGAGGTCCCCTCCAACTCTACCATTCTATGATTCTATGATTCTATAAGATTTATGTAACTCTAAACCTCATTCATTTCAGAGATTCTGGGCTTTCCAACAGTGGGCCCCTTTCTCTTCCATGAAGCCAGCTAGGTGTCCTTGGGTTAGTCACAGCTCTCTTCTGAGCTCTCACAGCCCCACCTACCTCACAGGGTGTTCTCTTATGGGGAGAAGAATAGAAAGCTTTGTCAGCCGCTTTGAGTCCCCTTAAATGGGTGAGAAAAGCGGGGTAGAAAAGCCAACTCTTCTTCTCCTTCTTCATACCATCAAACAAGGACATAACTACATTAGACTACACTCATAGTTTTTATATTGTATATTATCTTTTCATTGTGATCATTGCATTTCCCATTTAGGGAACCAATATCGCAAACAAATATTTATGCCAAACTCTGGTTTATTACTACATCATATTTAGCTTTTCTTATGTAAAATAGCGGTCAGTTCTATATCTTATCTAGCCTTCAAATGTTCTTTAAAATAAACTCATCCTATGGAATAGCCTCCTCCCTTTTGAAGTATGCCAGGCACCTTCACGATATGTGCTTAGAAGATTAGGGCAAATGCATATATTTATGCTGTCTGTGGTGGAGGAAACATCTTCCCCTCCCACTTTCAGACTATTGCTTTTAGTGGGTTCAATTCAACTTTTGTTTGTATTGATGTAACTTGCTCTGAGATCTCCAGCTTTAGGGTGGGATAAAAATACAAATAAAGAAATGTTTGTATCTTGCCTTTTCTTCAAGAAATCTAAGGCGATTCTGTCACTGAGTCACATTTCCCTTCTATCTTAGCATCATAACTTCGGAATGGGCCAATCAGACTACTCAATCCAAGCTTTTGATCCATTGGGAAACCAACTTTGTACTTCATTACTGTAACATTAAGAGGAAGCACTCCAGTTTCACAACCTGGACCATTACACAAGACAATTAAAAACCAAGTCAGGTCACTGCATCATATTACACTGTCCTAATTATTCTGAAGGTGCTGCAGATTCTGTGCAAAAGATCCCAAGTTCAAAGTGTGCATTCTATCATTCAGCTACAGACTAGTATCAGAACTAATATAGACCCAATCCTATTCCAAGAGCAACCCCTTGGCTTACCAAAAACCTCCAGAAAACATTCCTTTTTACCTCTTTGTTTTACAACCGGCAACATCTACGCTCCAGTTTCTTTTCCTTTCTTCATGCATTCAAGCAGAAACATTTTATTAAATGAAGCCTTATCAATCTCTCTGTGGCAACCGCAAAGGGAATGGGTTGATCATAGGTCTATCTCTGTATCTTATGCCTACATGTGCCAGTATCTAGCATACTGTAGGGTCTTTTGCAGCCCCCATTAGCTGAACTTGCACACTGCTTAGTTCTGGCTGTAGCTCAGGCAGAGAGGGGCTCCCATTCTTAATCCACTTTCAAGACTTCTCGGCAGACAGCAGGCTGAAGGCTTGCCAGGATATCCTGGCAGTATCAAAGAAAGAACTGCTGCTCAGGAGGACTGAGAGAGGAAAGGAGGGAAAGTGGGTTATAACCAGTAATATTTGTAATGGGAGAGGATGGAGTGAGTAGGGAGATAGATCGTCGTAAAGGCTAAGTGACACACTGTCTTTTCCTTTCCTCATCCTTCAAGGCTGGATTTTTGTTTTATTAGATCACGCTGCAGGAATAAACTAATCTTTTTTTTAAACAGCCCCATATAAAATCAATATAAAATTAATCTCAGCTAACTGGCATTGACATGGAATTAAGGGTGTGCGCAAATGCAATTTTTGGGATTCGATTCAAACCAAGTATCCAAAGATTCAAATCAATTCAAATGTTTAAAATTCTAATGCCTTCACATTCGATTCGAATTGAATACATTCAAATCTATTTGTATGAATTTTCAATACATATTTGAAGATATGAATAGTCGACAACATTCGAATGTGTCTATACGCATCCATGTGCATCCCGTTTTTATCCAGTATGCATCCTGTTTTTGTCCTGCACGTACCAGTACAAACCCATATCGATATGAATAAGATGCGTACGGATACGTATGTAATGCGTAAGTATCCGTACACATACAAATGTCCAAATAATTCATACAAATGATTTGAAAGATTTGAAAAGTTGCTTGAATGTTGAATTTGAATGTCTGAATTCGGTCAAATTCCATTGAATTTTGAATGTTTTGAATATCCATGCACATCCCTACATAGAATACCGTATAAGTCCTCAAGAACAACCTTATCCCAGAGAAGTGCTGATAATTTATCTTGTTTTTGCAAAGGTAACACTGCATATGTGCAGCTGCTCTGAACTAAATTTCAGTTGGTCTTATTGCAGGCAGGATAAATGAAAAAGATGCTAATAACAGTGGATGGAGATTGAAAACAATACACTAATCAACCTTTTCAATTCATTATCCATATCCATTAGTAAGCAAGCACATGGCAGGCGCTGCAAGTCATATCCAGTACTTAGAACATGGAAATTAAAGATCTAGTTCAATCACTGTGTTCACAAAACCTTCTGCTATGCTAGAAAAAGCCTTTCTCCAAGCATTTGCCTACATCAAAGGAGAAAAAGAAATAGGAAAACAGATAATATAATAGTTTAGATAACCTGCTTTTTATTACATGTTACTGCGCATGTTATTCATGCAATGATTTTGTTCCTTCTTATCAGGATCGAGTAAATAATAAAGTACAGTAAACATGAGCAAAAGATGTCCGTCACCTCCACAATTTGTACAAATTGTGAATGTTGGAAACTTCACATTTGACTCAAATATCGGCTATATTCAAAGATTAACCTTCGCATGCGAAGCAAATGCTTACATGCATTCAAAGTGGTCAGTAGGGATTTGAAGAGAATTTGAAATATTGCACATTCAAAGTGGTTCCATTTGCACAAATGCAAGTTTCCATCCAATTCGCTTTGGTGTGAACGAGAAAAAAATATTTGTGCACACCCCTACCATACAGAGTTAAATTAGATAGCTGCCTTCCACAAAGTGCATCAGATTATTTCTCTTTGTCCCCTTAATCTCAGAATAGAAGAACTGCAGACCGCAGAGAATGAGTTTGCAAAGTAGTAACCTTGACTGCAATTGGCAAAAGTTGGGATGCAATGATAGTGACTAGGAAAGTGATTCGAAAACATTTTGGCATGATGCATGTCCTTCTTTGTTTTTCTCCAAACCATCAGCCTCCCTTCCATTTTTGATCAATATTACATTTTTATATTTTTATTCCTTTGTATTCCTGTATAACATATCTTACAATGTATTTGTATCACTGTGATTATG
>MTQE01002217.1:4146572-4157210 GCA_014337955.1 Aspidoscelis marmoratus | reverse complement strand
AGATCTGGATTAAACGAGCGCGGTGGAAAAACACCCCAAAACAACAAGAGATCCACTCAAGACTAACTGGTTCATCTTTCTACCTCCCAACTACCTAAAGCATATTTACACAAAGAACCATGAAAGACAAAGTGTACTGCAAAGAGATTCACAGTTACTTATTAATTTATTGCAATTTATATCCTGCTGTATGTCAAGGGTTTCAGGAGATAAAAGCAAGACAAACAGGTTAAAAGCAAGCCTAACCTGATAAATAAGTTACAATAATCTAAAATCAGGTTTACGGTGCTCAAGAGACTAATCAGGCAAAAGCCTGAGTAAAGAGCTGCATCTCCACTAACCTTCTACAGGTGTACCATCAAGATGCCTAAATGCTATCGTGGGGAAGACCATCTCACACATTCTTTAACTTCTCTGGGTGGTGGCACAGAGAAAGTGCCCCCTAGGCATATCTTAGGGCATGAGCAGGCCTATACAGGAAGAGGCATTCCTTTAGATATGTGGGGTCCAAGCCTTTTATGGCATTGTAGATTAATGCCAAATCTTGCAATGGACTCAATAGGTAATTGGCAGTCAGTGTAGTTCTTTTGGCCATGTGGTCCCAGTTCAGTGTTTATATGACAATGCCAAGTTCCCACAGGACAGAGACCAATTCCTTTTATCACCATGCATTTGCTTTCCATCTTCCAAAACAGTCATTCCCTTATGCACCTCTGATGACCATCAATGGCATAACTCATCAGTACCTTTCAGTACCAAAGGGCAAACACATGCCCGGCCTTTGAGACTGCAAACCATTCTTCAAATAAATGATACCAAACTTAAGAAATTCAGAAGAGTCCTTTACTGAAAATATCATAATTTTATACCTGCTGCTTTCTACTATTGAAAGAGGAAGATGCAGAGCAGAATGGCAGTTTTGGGAAACCTGCAGTGGAAGCATCTGTCTAAACCACACTGGGATACTTAAGAAGCTTGCTGAGCAGGAGCAACCCATGCCTGCACTCAATAATCTACTCAGAGAAGCACCCACTGCAGCAAAATTAGGAACGAACAACTTAGAGCGGTTATTTGCAAATCTCAAGAAAACATGTCCCCAAGATACGGGGCATGTTTTCCATACCTAGGTACATTTTGCCTCGAAATATTCAGGGACCCATACACTACTCTGGCTTGATCCATCTAGAGTCCATCAGGGAAGATGTGATTTCCTAGGAGCTATAAATATTATAAATAAGGCACATTTCTCCATTTCACAAAGAGCAGGTTACCGTACACATACTATGGTCCTCATGTTCTTGGGGACTTCCTCAGTAGATCTAAACGTCCTCGAAACTACAATGAAATCCAGCATACCACTTAAAGAGTATCACTCATACAATGATGGGAAACACTGAGAACACTAGCCAACCCAAATGGTATCACAACGGCAAATCACAAAAAAAGTTGTCTCACTTATGTGCATCAGGTTATAAATTTTCTCCAGGCATTTTGTGAGTTTGGGGATTATGACTGGTTGAGTGTTCAGTAACAATAGCAATGACAAAGTTCTCCTAGAGATGTTTTTCCCCCATACAAAGAACCAGCACTGAAAAAGGGGACAAAGATAGCACAAAAAGCTCATTTCAAATCCCTGATTCAAAATCTGTCAGAGATGCAAGATACAGCTCAGACAGAAAATACTGACCCTGCTGGGAATTTGGGGGAAAGGATGAGATCTATCGTGCAACCAAAAATATAGGAGGGGACAGATGATTACATTCTTCTTTCCTCAATACATCTATGTATATTTAGCTGGAAACTCAGTCATATTACCTTCGTCATTTATTACTGCCAATACTTCCAACTCCAGGCACTGACTACAGGAAATCTGCCACTGAACATAGACAATTTATGAGTAATGGGTTTTTGGCCAGTTCAAACTTAGTCCAACAGGGAACATAGTGCTTAGGCAGATATGGACAGATCCTTGACACTTCAAAATGTGTTTGCATCAGTCACTACACCAGTTAATATCCTTCTCCCACTAATGGTATCTACTAAGATAGGAGACTATGGAGTTTTTTGTTAGCACACACACTTTCACTGATGCCTTTTAAAAAGTATTAAAAATATACTTTTTCACCTATGCTTTTGATGCTGTTTTTAGTTTCCTGTTTTCTTGATGTCTTTATTTTCTTTGTAAATCACCCTGATCTTTCTGAAATCTTCAGTATATAAATCCAATAAATGTACAATTAAATAAACACATCATACAGCAGTCCACAAAATTAGTTTCAGTTCCAAAGTCAATCATAGTCTGTAGTCAGATATACAAATGGCCAGGATATGAAATATCACTTTAAACATATCACATGCTTGCAATAGTAGCCTGCAGGCAGACTCTCCTAAATTTCCCTTTGCCCTCAGCCTACAACACTCTAGTGTCCGGGATTTGGCTTTTTTCCTGCCTGAGCTTGGAGATGGCCTTGGCAAAGTATCTATAATGCAAAATACTCAGACTCACTACTGTGCATGCAAGGCCTTCTTAATGAGACAGGCACAGGCAGGCATGCTCCGGTCACATTATTCTTCCTTATTTGGTTGGAAGCCTCATAGCTTTGTATTCTATAGTGGTACATGTGGAAAACATAGCAACCTCCAGAATTATATACTCCCCCCCCTTTTCCTAACCAATGTTCCAATTTATATCAAGTCCTGGAGGGTTCAGAGCTTCTCACTGCATCTTCCTAGAATTCACTGCAGGCCCTCGTGGTATTCATCTATCACCACACCCTCATTCTATCTCAAAGCTTGAGCAAGGGAGACAATAAATAATACATTCCCAAGTCATATCATTTCCCAGTGTGAAAAGATGGGCCTGTCAACTGGCAACAAAGAGCTTTGCAAGATCTTTCAAAACGGTTCTCAAAGCACACTACAAAGTTCAGCCATCAATATAAAAAAAAAGATGTCAACTTTGACACTGTCAGTCAGGAAGTGGTTAATTTACAGATATAAAGTTCCCATAGGATCAAGGATGACTGGAATTGTTGTAGAGGTCTTTTCCAGCAAGAAAACAGGGCATTTCTGACAGGTGAACATGGCACCATCGGTACCAGCAATGATACAGACTCCACGGGAACAGGCGTGCACAATATAAATCATTCCAGCATCACAGCAACATAATCCACCTGGAAAAGAGGTTTCCAGTCTTGGGCTTCCACTCTTTCTTGGCTTTAGGGCTGGTGGAAGTCATAGTCTCACAAAATCTGGAGGCCCAGGTTTGGGAGCCTCTGGTCATGCACGCCTAACCTTCACCAGTATTGTAGCTTTAGCTGCTACAGCTACTCATACTTTGCACTGCTTCACAAGCACAGGGGAAATGCTGTCCAAGTCTTCCCTTATACCTGGCACTGGAATTCTTTTACTAGCATATGCTCAAGAAGCAGGATATCACAGAGGCCCCAAAGACTGCCTATTTCAAAAAAAACCACCAAAAAGGCCCTTTGATACAGTTGTCCAAATTGCACAGTTTTGTATTGTACAATGTATGGTCAGTAAATTGTGATGACCCCAAACAGCGCAAAAGCACCCTACGTAAGACCCTTCCACAAAAGTAATTTTGGCTGAGCAAAGCTAGCAGTTAAAAGAACTGTGGTTTTCATCCAGAGCGTAATTTGTCTACGGAATTTGCAACAACAGCAACCAGCCTGGATAGCTTAAAGAAGGAGTTAGACAAATTCATGGATGGCAGATATATTAATGGCTACTAGAGTTGACATCCAGCTATTATCTCCAGGTTGGAGACAAGCAGGGTGCCTCTAAAGACCATTTGCAGGGATTCAAGAACAGGTGAAGGTTTTGTCTTCTGCTTGAGATGCCCATAAGCAATTGGTGGACCATTGTGTGAGACATGATGCTGGACTAGATGGGCTGTGGCCTGATCCAACAGGGCTCCTCTTATGTCTTTATGATGGTAAGATTATTTACCCTAGCATGATTTTCTAAACATGGTGGTCTCTTGGGATGGAAATACAGTACTCTACTCCATCAGATGATGGGCAATCATACTCAAACTTGGCATGCACAAAGACCCACGAAGTCAGAATGGCTTTTATGTGAACCAGCAGGAACTGATCTCCTGTACCTCAACATCTCTACCTTCACTTTGTGGATTCTTAACTAACACAATCCGTTTGTGCCCTTACAGCAGCAGTAGAGGCAAAATTGACCCTTTAGGTTATAAAATTTGAGCAGACTTTGATTCAACAGTTGACAGTAGACAAGCTGCTCCAGAGCTAACTGTATGTCCTTGAAGGGCCACATGAGGCGCATTTCCCTTAGATCAAAAAGTATCTCAAGGCCTCCTACACCTGAGGGCCCAGTGTGAGTGACGTTAGTGATAGAAGAGAGCTGCTTACTAAACTAGTGAGTTAAACATACAAGTATATTAGGAATGGTTTTCCGATATCTTATCTGCAGTTTGCAGATGACAGCAGTAGACCCTGTTTCTCCACTTCATCATCAATAAAAGAAGTAAACTTATTCTCAACCAGCCAATTGCTGTGCTGATTTCACACTTTCAACAGGAATAGTTAACTACTGAGTAAAGACAACAGATATTCAAATGCACGAGACCATTTCACCACTGAGAAAGTCCCCACACTAAGGCAATAACACCAACACAACAAGGAACAGGGAACTATCAGGTTTAGTTTTATCTCCACTGTATGGCATATTAGTTTAAGGTAATAGACTGCAAATATGACGTAAGCAGCCTTGAGATCTCTTATCTCCTATAGTGGCTGTGAATTATTTGGTTAAAAGCTCTTTATCAATTCTCTTCACAGGAAATAATGTATTTACCTTATCATTATTACCTTAAGCTATATTTCAGGCAGATGGGAAATATTGGTCAGCAAGGAAATAAAGGCAGAATTCAAACTTGAAGTTATTCCTTGGTATTAGAGTCCTGAACATTTGATAGCCAGGTTACCTTGCATTATGAAATCAGCGTAGGTGATAGGTCAAAAGAAAGGATCTGCTCAGTAATTGCTTTGCCATTATGGAATTTCTACTTTCAGCTCAAATTGTATTCCCTGAATGCCACTTACTATCTTCATCAAGATTTACTCAATGACCAATGAAACATGCAACATGTGTCAGTTTGGTCTACAGTTTGTAACTGTAACAGTGCTGTGACCTAACACTTTGATCTACTTCAATAAGTAACAACATTTCAGTTACTTTTGGATGTCTGCAGTGCAAACTGTGTTTTGGACAGACTAAATCTCCAAGTACACCAGGGTCTGACCACCCTAAAATTACCTCCAAGATATCTGCAACAAAAGTATGAAAACAGTAATGGATTCCTTGGACCCCACTATGAAACTGAAAAAGAACTGAGGTGCCAGGTAGTCTGTATGCAGATGTCACCAGAGGCTGGATTTTTCCCTTAGCTTCTTTGGCCTCATTAATAGGAAATTAACCTGGAGGGAACTGTGTGACAGCATACATACAAGCACCTTTTCCCAATTATTGCTACTTTGCCAACGATGACCCCTTGTAGACAGTTTGGTGACAATAATCCACACCCGGGTAATTTCCAGAATAAACTATTGTAATTTACTCTAGGTGGAAGACTGGTGCACAGGATTCAGCAGCTACATTGCTAACTGGCACTGGGTGGCTGCACATCAGGCTGGTCCTAAAAAAGACCTGTGCTGGCTGCCTATTGCTGGCTGCCTAATCAAGGGAAGAAGAAAAGTTGGCTTTTCTTGCCCCACTTTTCTCATCCATTTAAAGGAACTCAAAGCAGCTGACAAACCTTCTATTCTTCCCACAGCAGCCACCCTTTGAGGCAGGTGGGTCTGTGAGAGCTCAGAAGAGAGCTCTGACTAGCCCGAGGTCACCCAGCTAGCTTCATGGAGGGCGGCAGAATCAAACCCGGTACTCCCAGATAGGAGGCTGGCTCCCTAACCACTAGACCAAAATGGGAAGGCATTCTCAGTGACAGCCTTCAGGCTATGGAACAGTCTGCCCCTGAAATACATCAGGAACCCTCACTCAAGGAACACCTTTTCAACCTGGCCTTTGGCTGAGGCAACAGCATCACGTTCCCATGCAGGCACCGTTTCTGTTTTAGATGTTTTTTTTTAAATCTGTTTGTGTAGTTATTTTATTCTGAGCCACCCTGAGCACAATAGAGCACAGTACAGTATCCACCGAGTTCAGTTTCTGTTCAGCAATGCCTCCCCAGTCTCAGGCAACAGCATTCCTAAGCAAACCCAAAGTTGCGGCTGGCTGAACCCAGGGCTCTTGTCACACAAAGCAAGCAACTACTTCGTCCCCAGGTTCAAGATTTACTTCGCTGCCTGCCTACCTGCCCTCCCATCCCATCGCATCCCACACCCCCAAGGCCACACTGTCCATTGAATCTGACCTCAGCATTAGCATCATCTTGGCGCCAAGGATACCCAATGGGAGGCCTTCCTATCAGGTGGCACAGCGAAGGCCAAGGGATGACGGGAGCTGTAGTCCATCAACAACTGAAGGTAAGAAGCCCACCACCCACCACCAAACAAGCTACTTTTACACCTGGCAGGAGGGGGAGCAGGTGTGTGTGTGCGAGCAATGGCGAGCGCTTCCCACAGCAGCAGCCCTACCTGAAGGGCCCCCAGGGACCGCCTGCTGCCTGCCAAGCGGGCAAGGAGGACAGGAAGAAGAAAGAAGAGTTGGCTCTTCTACCCTGCTTTGCTCACCCATTTCAGGGGACTCAAAGCAGCTGACAATCCTTCTGTTCTTCTCCCCACAACAGAACACCCTGCGAGGTAGGTGGGTCTGTGAGAGCTCAGAAAGAGAGCTGTGACTAGCCCAAGGTCACCCAGCTGGCTTCGTGGAGGGGTGAGGAATCAAACCCGGCATCCCCAGATGAGAGTCCGGCTCCCTAACCCACTGGGCTCGAGGGGACTAGAAGCGACGCCTCCCCTCACCCAGGCTGGCCCACACGAGCCTCAGCTGCCAAGCCCGGGCGCCTCTCCCGCCGCCCATCACGGGAAAGGAGGAGCCCTGTCCGCCCTCTTCTTCCCTCAGGGTGGGCCGGGGGGGGGGAGAAGGGAGAACAAAGCCCCCCCCCGACTCGCTCTCTCGCCCGCCCCTTCCTCAAGCTTTCTCCCCCCGTCAGGCAGGCCAGCCAGGGAAAGGTGCTCCTCCTCCTCCCCCCGCCCCTCTCAGGACCAAGCGGCGGCGCTCCCTCCAGCTGCAGGGACGGGGAGGGAGGCGAGGGCCACACACGGTTGGTTGGTTACCTGGCACCCGACGCGCGCGCTCTCTCTCTCTCTCTGCGATCCTCGCTGGGCGAGCGAGCGAGCCTCCTCTTGACACCAAGGCGGAAGTGAGACCCTCTTTCTTCGGGGCTCCTCCTAGGCTTGTCGTCGTCGTCGTCGTCGTCGCCGCCGCCGCCGCCGCCGCGCCTCCCCCACCACCACACTCCGCTCACTCAACCCCTCCCCTCTTTGACAGGCAGTCCGAAGCGCCGAATGGCGAGTGGAAACGCGCGCGCGCGCGCCCCCGGCCTCCTCCCTCTCCCGCGCGGGCCAGCCAATGGGACGCCAAGGAACGACGGGAGTTTTTTTCGCCTGTATGCTAATCACGGGGTGGAAGAGGGCGGGTCGAGGCTCCGCCCCTTCAGGTCTCCCTCCCTCCCACCCCGCCCCGCCCCGCCCCGCGCTACAGGGCCGCTGGTGTGAGGCCGGTGGGCCCATGGTGGAGCCACAAGGGGGCGTGTCCATGCAAATGAGGGGGAGGGAGGGGAAGGACTCCAAACCCATCCCGAGTCCGATCCGTCTGCACTGGCCGTCACGGGGCGGCTCTAAACGGCATGGGAGCTGGGTAGCTGAAGGGGGCGCCTTCTCCCATATAGATCTGCCCGGGCGCTGAGATCTCTGGGTGAGGGCCTTCTTGTAGTTCCTTGTCTTTGAGAGCTACTGGGGAATAGGGATTTGCAGCAGGGCCTTTTCTGTGGTGGCCCCTAGACTCTGGAACAGCCTCTGGGTGTTTCCGCATTGGCTGTGGAAACCGGATTAACCCCCTCCCCCCCTTAGGTAATATTTAAAACACTTACCTTGTGATGCATCTGCACTGTAGACCGGATTTGAGAGTCCGTGTCTGCATTTCAGCGTGCAAGACCAGTTTAGTACACAATGGGGGGGGGCACCATGTGTTGGGGGGGGTGCCCCAAACTCGGAACTTCAAAGTCCCTCCAAAGTTGCCTTTATTAGCACAGGCTCCGAAGAGAAGGCTCCAGAGGATCTTCGAAGTTAGTGGCAGATCAGTCTGGAGATTCTCCGGAGCTGCTCCAGAGGATCTTCGAAGATTCTCTGGAGCGTCTACGGTGATTGCACCCCCTGTCCCCCAAAACACCTAGGGTGACAGGTGGACCCCTGGTGGGTAGATCCGGATTTGCACGTGGGTGCTCCGGCGTTTCCACAGCAGGCAGGCTAGCACCCATTGCTATTGGGTGCTAGACCACCTTGTGGAAACACATTGGGTACTTCCCTTAATCCTCCTCGTCACCAGTGTCTCAGTTGAAACCAGGTGACCAAACTGGAATGGCCGAGTTCTGTGGGCTGGCTATAAAAAGAGTTAAGGGAGCTTGCTTGCATAATGTATTTATTCAGAATATTTGTATACAACCCTTCATTTAAAAAGCTCAAAGGGTTTTTACAGCAATAAAAACTATATTAAAAATGGATTTAAAAACCTCTGAAAATGATACAGATGGACTATACTGTCCTATACAAATTTTTTTCAATATATCAGTCCATCTGATATATTGTTCTCCCAGGTAGTGATCAGTAATGCCTTCTGCGTGTTCTTCCTTCAGTTGGACATGTCTTCTCTCATTTTTGTTTTTAAAAAGAATAATTTCTCTCCCCTCCCCCCCCCGAAATCTGTAGTGAAACGAGATGACTATGCTGGATTTCGTATTATATCACTAGTCAGGCACTTCCCAAGCACCTAGGACTGCGTGATGTATCGGCGAATTATGCGAGCAGACCCCAGCAAAGTGGCTTTTTGTAGTTGGCAGATGGATATTTTGTCAATGCCAATGGTTTTTAGGTGCCCGCTGAGATCTTTTGGCACCGTGCCCAGTGTGCCGAGGATGACTGGGACCACTTTCACTGGTTTTCGCCAGAGTTGCTGAAGTTCAATTCTCCAGATTCTGATTTGTAGTAGCACTTCATGACTACACGATTCTCTGACCTTGAGAATTTCTGCCACTTCCTTGTTTGTGAATTTTGTTCCTGTAGCCCATTTGTCGATGGTTGCCCAGGTTCCTCAGCAACCACCGCGGTCCTTTTTATCCTGGGCGACGGCCGAGCCAGTATAGACTTCTTTTTTATTTGTGTCTCCATTGTGATAAATGGGTTGGGTGCACTTAGTCTGGCTCCTCTGCTTCGACCACTCCGGCATGGTTGAACCTGCCGGTAGTTTGCACTTCCGCCGGCCCAGCTCTCAGCTTCATTGGAGCACTCAAGCTTCACCGCCACGACAAGGCCACACCCATTGGGGGGATGATGATGGTGATGGTGATGGTGATGATTATAGTTTATTTATAAAATGCTGTTCATGTACTCAGCACTGTACACGAAATAACATTAAATAATAATAATAATGTATAAAACCTGCCCGTGGCGTACAATCTAAGGTAAGATAATATAATTTACACTAAAACCAGAAGGAAAACAATAAGCAAATGTAATAAAATATATGAATATATATATATATATTCCAGAATATATGAAGCTGTGTATCTTCTGTTACCTGACACAGTGATGAAATATGCATTTGGTCCTTTTAACACTGCTCTATTACAATCATCTACTTCCAAATACTTGCTACTAGATTTGTGCCAAACCAAAGTTCAGTGTGGGCTGGGATTGTCAGGTGTGAGCCTGACCTCTCCATGGCAACTAGGGAAAGGTATGGGGCAGGTGAGTGTGATGGGGTTTGAACAGAGAGCCACACCTGCTCCTTTTTGTGCTCTATGTGTCCCTACTTCCTGGTCCCACCTCCTCCCAGACACATGGCCCCTGGGAAGAAGAAAGTAGCATTGGACAGAGTGCAAAAGGAAGCAGGTATGTTCTCCATTTAATTTCTTTTGTGTTCACCCATTCTGTATCTGCCTTCACCTTTCCCTTAGTGAGGCCAGGGCTGTGAGCTAAGAACACCTGACAATCCTAGTCTTCTTTGCATGGTTCGGTAATTCCAAACTTCTGTTCGGCACAAGCTTACTTGTGAAAAGTGTAGAGCAGGAATAAGATGAACATGGAATATTCTGTTTCCTGCAGATAGCCTCATAAAACATCTTACTGGCCATGAGTAAACAAAACCATAGCTATCAGAACACAATACAAGGCATGTCTGTGTTTTGTGCTTTGATTTGGTATTTTGTGCCTGGCTTTGTATTTTTGCTATTTTTTAATGTACTACTTCATAAACCACTTCAAAAAAAATTTGAAAAGTCCATAGGCCTCCTAAAATGCTACATAAGTGGATTATTTTTATCTGCATTCAGTGGCAAAGGGCAAGGTCAGTGACTTTAAAAGGCTGTGGTCACACTTAAGATTTAATCCAGCTTCAGTCCACTTTCAG
>MTQE01002217.1:4119505-4142337 GCA_014337955.1 Aspidoscelis marmoratus | reverse complement strand
AGCATCCCCAAGGTAAATGTTGCGAGGAAAACCCGCGACTTCCAAAAAGAACGCTGAAAGTCTTATTTAAAGGACACTTTTTTTGTTGCGGGTTTTCCTCGTTTTGTAGCGCTGGAAGTGCGCTGAAAAGCCTGGCATGGGGGCGGTCAGAGGTAAAAGAACATTTTTAGCACACTTTAAATTGCTTGGGGACAGGGCCATATATCAGCAGTGTAAGACAGGATACAAGTCAAAGATTGTAAAATTAATTGAACATTATGCTTAACAGCGGGCCAGGTTTCCTTTGTTATTTTGGTTTTTGACCCCATTATTGGGCTATTAACTTACAGTTACAACATATACATTTGAAATAACAGTGACTATACCAATTACAAACATTTTACTAATATTTCCCGTTCATTTCTCAGCGAAGAGAATGGGACAGAAATTTGCATTTGTGCAAATGGAACCACTTTGCTAGGCTTCTAAAAATTTTTTTTGAATTCTCTTCAAATCCCTACCACCACCAATCATCCTCCAGATCTGATCCAAATCCAATCCAAATCAGATTGAATCTGATCTGAATCTGATCCGAATCCACTCTGGAGGCAACTGGGCAGCCACTTTGAAGGTAACAAAGTTCTGAATGAAGGCAGAAAAGTTTTGAATATGAAGTTTCAAACATTTTTCATCCGTCTCTACTATGGTCCCTTCAGCTTTGAAAGATGACATTTAAGTGACCTAATTGAGGCATATAAAATCATGCTTGCGGTCTGTATTTAAAATTTCCTTGGGATTCTGATGGTAACTTTTCCCACTCCTGCAGTGTTTTGCAATGAGCAGTATAATTTAGTAAGATAACAAATGCTTTGACCATCAGGATATTGTGGTGAAATCCTGTGTTTTCACAGTTATGGGAAAATCAACTCGCCATCTGGGTTTTCTCAGAACAGCAATATGGACGCTTGCTCGTAAGAGTGCTCCTAGGATACTTGCTCTGTCTGGACACTTGCTGCTAGGACTCACTGTAGCAAATGCTCACTGCACATGCATGGGGGGAGGTGATTGCACACTTTCAGATATTTCATGCCATCAGATTACTCGGAGGTGCGCACCACATCATTGCAGGAGGAAGTGTCTGGACAGGCAAGGGCCCATTTGGCTAGGACAGTGAGATACAGTTGTGGGATCTAAAGAGGATCCTGCATTTTCCTAAATCCGTTTTCAGTCCACCTGCAGAGTGAGAGAACACATCAGTGGAGTGACATGTTGCTTTCTTTGTGCATTATCTAACCGAAAGGTGGGGTTTCTGGGCTGGAGAATGTGGAAGGCAAAATGCTTGTTGCTCTGCTACTGGGTTCTCTCACTCTGAAGATGTTTCAAAGGAAGATGGACTCCCATCCAGGCAGGTAATGTGGCTGGTAAACGGAAATGAAAAGACCAAAGTTAGGCTACTGGATCAACAATCAAATGAATGGGGAAGGATGGCCCTTAATATCACTTGGTTTAGTGGTTAGGGAGCTGGACATTTATCTGGGAATACCAGGTTTGATTCCACCCTCCCCCACGAAGCCAGCCGGGTGACCTCGAGCTAGTCACAGCTCTCTTTCTGAGCTCTCACAGCCCTACCCAACTCACAGGGTGTTCTGTTGTGGGGAGAGGAACAGAAGGTTTGTCAGTTGCTTTGAGTCCCCTTAAATGGGTGAGAAAAGTGGGGTAGAAAAGCCAACACTACTACTTCTACTTCTTCTTCTTCACCAAGCAAGGAATAGAAGAGGCAGAAACAGAAGGGCAGGCTGGTTGCTGGGCAGTCACTCCTTGATAGAGTTCCTCTCTGTATTATGGAGCTGTTCTATGGGCCCAATTAGCAGGCTTTTGTGCTCCTTGGTCAAGCTTGAACTGATTTAAGAGGCTGATAGCAGATAGCACCTCACTGCCCTCTGCCAGTGGCGCAAAAAGGGCCAATCCTGGCAGCACTTCTAGCATAATCCTCCTCCTCTGGGCCAGAGTGGGGAAAGTGGCAGCAGGAAAAAAAACCTGGAAGGGCAAGGCAAGCTGAGTAGTGCTGCCAAAAACCACTGCGCGGCTTTGTCCTTGGTGCAATCATTTTCTGGCCTCCACTTAAGGGCATCTCTATCTCTCCGCTTTATGAAAATGATTTCACTAGAACAAGCTGTTCTTCACGCCAAGGCGAGGCTTCTTCCCTCCCCTCTCTTGCCCTGCTTGTACTGACATCCATTAAATCTCACAAATTCCAGGGTGAAGATTGCAGGTAGATATGCTGCTGTTTCCCTGCTAGGCAATCATTATCTTAGCTCATACATCTTAGCTGGAGAAGATCTTGCAGCCTGGGGATTCAAGCTTGATGAGGAACAGAAAAAAACCAAGTGCAGATCACAGAACAACTCTAGAGAAGCATGTTCTGCATTGGACGTTGCTCCCGCCCTTGTTTGCTTTATGTTTTCTTTTAGATTGGGTAGTCTGCAATTGCTTTCGGAGGAGTAATTTGGATTTATTTGAACATTTTGTTCTCTTATTATATTTTATGTATTGCGTCTACTAAAAATTGTTAAGTGTGTTGTATTTTATCACTTGCTTCAAAACATTTTTAGTACAGGTAAAGACGCCCTAGGTAATTTTATGGACACATCCATGCTGTTTGCAACTTCCGGCCTCTGGAGAAGTGCTAAGCTAGGCAAGCTCAGCTGCGGCCCACCAGGTGTTTCTGAACTCCACCTGGACAAAATGCTCAGAGATGAATGCTAGGAATCTTAGTTGAGGCCGAGCTGGAAGGGCACTCTTTAGCTCTGCCACTAAACACTAATGTTTCCCTTTGGGGTTTTCAGTATAATGAACCAAGGGCCTTTCCACACACACTGTTTATGTCCAGGAAGGCAATGAAAACGGACCTCTTTGCTCAGGCCTTTGGCTAAATGTTGGACATAATAATAATAATGATAATAATATTTATTTGTATACCGCCCTGTGGCGAACCAATCCGGGCGGTTGACATGTTTCCCCCACTGTTAACACTACTGTTTCGATTGATATTTTCATTTTTAACATGCTGCATTTTAAATGTTGTGGTGTTTCTTATTGTTTAATATGTTGGATTTTAAAGGTTGTTACCTGCCCTGAGACCTTCTGGTATAGGACGGGATAGAAATATAAATGAATTAAACAAACAAAGGCTGAGTCCCCAAAAGACTTATTTGCCTCTCTGGTCTCCCTCTACTGTCACTATATTCAAGCGGACTTTAAAAGTGCCCTGCACTACCGGAATAAGCGTCCGCATGAGGCTCAGCAAAACTTGTGTTTAAAATGCACCTTCCATCCCCACAGAAGCATTTTTTCTTTCCCCGCATCTTTTTCTCCCTGCCTCCTCTCTTGTTCAAAGGAAAAATAGCCAGATCTCCGTCCCCCGAAATGGCTTCCCGTGCCGGCAAAGAGTGATTGCTCGCTCATTCACTCTCAGCACTTTCACTCTGTTCTCTGTTCAGCTGCAGCCATTGGCCGTGCGATCATGCGCTCATTTACTCTTAACACTTTCACAGATCACCCACTTCACACCTGATAACAGTGTTGCAATTCTGGCTCTTTGAAAGTTCTGACCTTTACAAAGGAAAGGAAGGGAAGCTGCAGCATTTCTGGGAGATGTGTGAATGCTTTATGGCTGTGTGTGCAGGCAGCAATTCCCACCCCTTTTGCCACTGAGCGTCCCCAAGGTAAATGTTGCGAGGAAAACCCGCGACTTCCAGAAAGAGTGATGAAACTCTTCTTTAAAGGGCATGTATTTTGTCACAAATTTTCCTGCTTTTGTAGCGCTGGAAGCTTGTTGAACAGCCTGGCATGGGGGCGCTCAGAGGCAAAAGAAGATTTTTAGCAGACTTTAAATTGCTTGGGGACAGGGCCAAATAAATAAATAGTACAGAAAAGGAAGGGGTCTATGATCCTAACATCTGGTGCAGGTTAAAAGAGATCCCTCCCTTTCCTAGTACATTTTGTCAGTACAGGACTAGGGATGTGCATGAATGTATTTTTGACATTCAAATCTGAATAGATTCAAGTGTCAAAAAATCCTATTCGATTCGGATATTTAAGATCCGAATATCATAAAATCTGATTCAAATCCATAACATTTGAATCCGTACATTCAAATATTAGATTCATATTTAAAGATACAAATGTCGACAACATTAGTATCTTCTATACATATCTGTGCGCATTCCGTAAAAATCCGTATGCATCCCATCTGCATCCTGTTTTAATGCCTTATTTGAAGCGCAAGATACGTATAATTTTCACACAGATTCATATATGACAGATACGAATCTACACATTTGAATTATTCAAAAATCCATATTGGATTTTCAAATGCCCGATTTGAGTTCGAATGTGCAAATTCGGATTTTTGAAAATCTGATTCGAGTTTGAATGTTGACGTTCAACAGATTTGAATTGAATTTTTGAATTTTCGAATATCCATGCACATCCCTACACAGGACAGAGCATAGACCAGGCTAGGGCACCCAAGATAGCATCCTGAGGCCAATTTGCACTTGGCCTGCTAGTGCACGCTGGGGTAGCTTCTGGGAAGCACCATCTTCACTAGCAGGAGACATTTCCACAGCAGAAACATCTCTTGCTGTCCCAGAAGCTACCCCAGCATCCACACCTCTTCCAGTGCCAGGGGGACATCATTTGAGGTGCCACGCAAGTGCGCCGGTGACTGTGACGGCACGTGCACAGTCACGCCAAACTCTGCGGAGAAGTTGGCAGCACATGGACCCGCTCTACCAGCACCTGGACACTCAACCTGACCCAAGTGAGTGTCCGGGTGCATGGTGCATTGGTTTGGCGTGCACTCATGTTCACAAGTGCAAATGCTAGTGCCCGCCAGTGGGGATGCACTATTCCCATCCAATGGATGGAAAGCAAAGTGCAGAAGTGCCCTTGGTTTGGTCTACCAGTAGACCTCTTTTTTTTTTTTTTGCCTCCTGGGGGTGTTGGTATACCACAGGGGGGCCATTTCAACAACACAAGAAGGTTTTCAGAGCATTCAGAGACATCACGTACCATCTCAAGCATCATGCCCCTTCCTTATATATATTTAGGAAGGCAGTAAAGACATACCTCTTTGCCCTGGCCTTTGGCTGAGGTAATTATATTCTCCCCCACAGTTACAGTCACTATTAATGCAATATGGAGTGTACTGTTTTAAATTTGTTGAATTTTTAAAGTGTTTTTAATGTGTATCTTGTTTTAAATCTGTTGTTTAATCCGTTGTTACTCGCCCAGAGACCTTCGGGTATGGGGCAGGATAGAAATATAAATAAATAAATCACCAAAGCTGGGGCAAGCTTCAGAGCTAGTGCAGGGGCCAAGGTGGTCAGTAGTTCCTAGCAACTCTCAGGGTGTGTTCCCAAATGCACTAAAATCTGGACTGGGTTTGAACTCGGCATCCAGGGTTCCCATTACATCAGCAAGTAATCCGAATTTGGCAAGCCCCCATTCCCATTCCACTGGTGAAAATAGGACTTTTCTGACGATCTCATAGTCAATCCTGCTTTTTTTTTTCTCCCCTCCATTGCTGGCTTGGGTATTTAAAGAGTTAAATCCCAAGAGCAGCTAATGATACATTTGTTTCAAGGCAAGCCATCCTCTCCCCTCTCCCCTGCTTCTTCAAAGGCAACAGGGAAAGCTGCTAACAATCAGATACATTGCTTTCCTATCAGCTGATTTTTACAGGCAGGCTGCTATTTTTTATTTTATTTTTTTTTACAGGAGGCATGTTTTGCACTGGAGGGGAGGGATTTTAAAAGTTCTTCGCTGGTCTGCTTGAGCTCCGGAAGAGGGTGTGAAAAGGAGAGAAATCGGAGGGTTTAGAAATCAGGGTTTATTTTATTTTATTTTTTTTAAGTGCCAGCTTCTAACTCTCCAGGGCTTCGGCTAAAGTGAAGGCTGCTTTGAACGGAGGCAGTGCACTGGGTGGGGGTGGGAATTTAAGCTAAGTGGAAACACACCCTCATTAGAGAAGACCCCCCTTTTCATGTCTTGGATGCAGCCTTTCTTACAGAACAGTGAGGAACCATCAACAGTCATCTGGAGAAGCACATTTAAGATAGAATATTTTGAAATCGGAATGCCCATTATTTCAATTTATGCTTGAAGAGGCAGTTTTAGGCATAGCTCACTTTTTGGTCGTCATGCAATCCATTAAGCACTTATGAATTTTTATCAATCGGAGCCTGCAATCTGGAATACAGGTTTTGAAGTGTCTGTCTGATGTGTCGTCCCTGGGAAGACTAATGGCCTACAAAGTCTTCTCAGTTTTCTGGAGGGGTAAAAAGAAAGAATCAATTTAGACCCTGATAGTTCGGCTGGGTGGGTGAGAGCTGCTTTCTGGTTTTTCAAGTGATTGACACAAAACATCTTTAATTTTTAATACCTTGTAGGACAATGCTGTCCTCTCCCTCTTCCCTTTTATCACAGCAAGTCACAGTTTATATGCCTAACAATGGGCACCGTTTGTATCCTATTTGCTTTTAACTTGCTAAAGCTGGGAGCCAGGGTGTCTGATTTACAGCCAGCTGGAATCCTTGGGCTTCAGTTTAAGAATACTGATGGGTCCAGCAAATTAGCACAGGACACTGACCAACTAGTAGTTCTCTGTGCTACACAATAGCAGCTATTATTCCTAGTCTTTCCCTGTTTCTGTATTGTAAATCTGAAGTCACAAAGCAAGGGCAATGAATGACGTAGACCTCAGTCCGGAGAACTCCAGTACGACTGAGCAAGAGCTTATATTCATCCGGAGGAACATTATTACACTTTAATCTTACAGGGCTAGATACAAAAACAGACAGAGCACCTCTCTGCTCCTTCCTTTGCATGATCATTCAAAGCAGGAGGTTTAGAAGGATTTGTGAAGCTTTGTATTGAAATAGATCTGTTGAACACGGAAGAGCTGGCAATCAGACAAAGGGCCTTTTCATACTTACCCTAGTACTTATGAACTTATGCTTCGTCCGCACTTGTGATCCACTGCAGCGTTCCTGAAGTGTTCCAAGCCCTAAGAACATAAAAGAACAAAAGAGGAGCCCATCTAGTCCATCATCCCATTGCACACAGTGGCCCACCAATTGCCCATGGGCATCTCAAGCAGAGACAAGGATAAAACTTTGCCTGCTCTTGAATCCCAGCAAATGGCCTTAGAAGCATCCTGCTTTCCCCGCCCCACCCCCCAGCCTGAAAGATGTACCTAGGCATCCATTATAGTAGCCATTGATACATCTGTCGTCCATAAATTTGTCTAACCCTACCTTAAAGCCGTCTAGACTGGTAGCTGTTACCACCTCTTCCGACAGCAAATTCCATAAACCGATGACCCTCTGGGTGAAGAAATACTTCCCCTTGTCGGATCCGACTCTCCTACCCATCAGCTTCACAGATGCCCCCTGGTTCTAGAGTTGTGCGATAGAGAAAAGAAATGTTCTCTATCCACCTTTTCTATACCATGCATAATTTCATATACTTCAATCAGATCCCCTCTTAAACGCCGTCTCTCCAGACTGAAGAGGCCTAGACCCTGCAGCCTGGTTTCATAAGGGAGGTGTTCCAGCCCCTTAATTATTCTGGTCACCCTTTTCTGCACCTTTTCCAGTTCCACAATATCCTTTTTGAGGTGTGGTGACCAGAATTGTACAGTGGTACCTTGACATACGAGTTTAATTTGTTCCGTAACCTTGCTCTTATGTCAAATCGCTCGTATCTCAAAGCAATTTTCCCATTAATCCATTCCAGCTTCCAAAACACCACCTCAGTTGTTTTTGTTATGTACTGTACTGGATTTACATACTCGTATCTCAAATCTTGCTCTCATCTCAAAGCAAAATATCACTCGCTCGGCGGCTTGTATCTCAAAACACTTGTATGTCAGGGCACTTGTATGTCGAGGTACCACTGTACTCCATACTCCACATGTGGCCTCACCATAGATTTACAAAGAGGCAAAATGACACTTGCTGACTTATTTTCTATTCCCTGCCTAATTATTCTCAGCACTGAATTAGCTTTTTTTCTGCTGCTGGACACTAGGTTGACACCTTCACTGGGTCCTGTCCTGCTGTGGACAGGTTACAAGTTGTCCACAAGCAGTCCTGTGAGAGCAGGGCCTTTTCTGCACTTGGCCTTATTTTGGGATATATCGTGGAATAGGGGTCTCCTGTCCCCGTGCTAGGACAGACTATGGCAAGCCCCAGGCAAGGCTTAACATGCAGACAACAGACCCCTATCCTGAGATATATTCAAGGATAAAGCCAAGTCATAAAGGGCCCAGGAATGATCCAGGAACAGTGTTTCTGCACTTCTAGACTCTACTGTCATAAAAGATGGTGTTTTATTCTAAGGAGGTAAAGTAGGATGAAGCAAAATGCATACACAATATTTATCCAGCCAAACAATATTTCCAGTGCCCGACCTACTGTTTATTTTATTTTATTTTCTGTTCAGTGAGTTGCCAGATAGGCACTATACCAAGCTCTTTGCAAAGCCCTGAAAAGAATTTAATTACAGAGTTGGGATTAAATGCCAAACACCAATAGAGTAAAATGCTGTGTATTAAATGAGCATACAAAGAAGAATAATTTAATGCTGATCTTCAACAGTTTGGATGGGAGTAACAGCCAAATAATTTATTTAGGCTGCTGTAGAAAACAAAATACACATACCTAAAATTGCCTTTTTGAAACCGTATACTGCATTGTACTATCTACTGGCCTCTGTTTTAAAATCTGTGGCTGGATCCTCTGCTGTGGCTACTTCTTGAATAGCCATGAATGTTAATTTTCTGCAAAGTTGGCCTTTCTGCAGGCCCTTAGTGTAGATTAAGCATTGTGTAGTGAACTTCTAGACCTTGTAGATCTGTCTCACCTCTTTCTGGTCTGCAATGCCTGCATGAAACAGAGCATGAATATAATTAAGGGAGAACTTCATCTGGATCTCTTGGCCATTTATGTGGGCATTAACCCTGGATCAGTGGGTCTGGAATAACCAGACCACTGATCCAGATCACAGGGAGGCCTGGGCAGGATTGGTACTGATCCAATTTAACTCCTGCTGCATCACCATTAGTCCAGCTTCATTTGCACAAGATGGAGCCAGATCTGAGGCCAATTCACACTTGGCCTCTTTGTTTGTAATTAGTTAACATCTGGGGAGATGCATCTGCACTTGCAGGAAGCATTTACAGCCTTCAAATGTCCCCTCCCTGCCCAGATGTTAACCTATTGCAACCTAGCAGTGGTGTGTGAAATCATGCACTACAAATAATCCAACCCTCCCTTATACTGACCAATTCCTTACCCGATTCATTCTGGTGGAACGAGGTCCATCTGAGCTGCTGATCAAGCACACTAGCAGCTCAGATGACCTTTGACATGACTGCGTGTGAGCAGAGCACCATCACTGCTGTAACTATGTCACCAGCGCCCCGCAGTCTCACAGCGTGCCACAACTAAAATGGCAGACTGGTAAGTCTCCAGTCACATTAGGGCTAGGCTAACGTGTACTAGCATTTCCTAGTGCGAACTTTAGTACACATGAGTCTTATCATGCACCTTTCCCGTCCAATGGGTGGGAAAGTGAGTGCAGAAACACCCTTGGATTAAGAAATCTTTAATCCGGATCTGTTGTAGACCCTTTAATTGGGTCCACAAGCAGACCAAGGGCCTTGTTCCAAATCACAGGAGGTATGCACAGGGCACGCCTCCATGACCCAGATACTACCGGGGGCTGTTTTTCAGCAGTGCATCATATCATGCCACCAAAAACTACCCTTCTAAGGCGCCAAGGCTCGGAAATGTGGCAGGAGGGTTAGCTTTGCAGCTGTGCAGAAGTATGGACCACATCTGCACCATCAGTGCAGACAGCACTGATCCAGCCCATGTCCCCACACGATCCAGGTCAGTGATTCAGATTAACTCAAGGTAAGTGTAGAAAAGCCCCCTGAGCAATTTGCCACTGTGCCTCCGACTTCAAACATCACCCGTGAAAAGCATGTGCTGGTTCTGGGCATTTTGAGACGTGTCTCTTGACCCTGGCAAGGATCTTCATGCCTTCCATGCCCCCGTTTCCTTTAAAATCTCCTGTCACGCTTTTCAAGTTCTTACAGTGTTTTTCTAGCGCTTCTTCTTGCCTTTTTCATCTTTCAGGCAGAGCTTTCAGATTCAAGTTGATGGATTGCCATGAGTTCCCCTCCACGGCCTTCTACAAGAGTGCGCTTCCTGAGAAAGCCTTTTTGAAAGAGGAAATCACGTACTCCATCTCCCTCTTGCTGGTCTTTGTAAATGATTATTTATGTTACTTACACTCAGGTTGCAAGTGTTTCTTCTGCAGGATGCATGGTGGGAAAGTACATGCTTTGCACATGTGAGATCATGCATTTCAGCATCAGTTAAAAGACACATTGCAAATTTGTCTGGAAGTGCGCAAAACTGGGCCACTTGAATCCATTCTCCCTTTCTCCTTCATATACACTATTTCAATTCAGGAGTGGCAAATGTGCATACAATCCATTTTGCTCAGTGAGGTCTTTTTTGTTGTTGTTGCCAATTAACTAAAATTTCAGCCATTGTAGCAACAACGGCACAGTTCTGCCATTTGATTTATGGCCCTTTTTGCACTGAGGGCACAGAAGATCCAGATTGGGCATGGGGAAGAGAGGGCTGAATGAGCACCGTCTGCATGGTGGTTCCTAGCCACTGGGTTTGGGGGGGGGGTATTTTCAATGGCATGCTATGGTGCCCCACACGGAAAACCATTTCTGATATTTCCATATCATTGAGCTGTGCCATTTGCATGCCCCCGTGATCCAGATTAAAGCCCTGAGGCTGGATTGTGGACCCCATAAATGGTGTCTACACTAGATCTGGATTGAGGCCCTCCTGATTCAGATCTAGCTCCTTCCCGTGCAGACAGATCCAGCCGAATGGGGGTTGGGGCCTCTGTGATCTGGATTTAACATGCTGATGCTGAGGAACTGGATCCAGATCACAAGGATTCTGATCCAGATCAATGCCCTAGTGCAGAAAGGGCCCGTAACTCATCTTTCCCCCAAATAGTTCAAAGTGACGTATATATGATATTTCTCTTCCAACAAGCCTCTAAGGCTGCTGTCCTCTGCCTGCATTTCTGGTTCTTGTGTGGATTTTCACTCCCCAAATGGAACTGTCCTGTATTTGGGTTATCCCACCTCTGAGAGCTGCAAGAAATGGACCAAGGGGAAGGGCTGCAGAGAAAGGAAGTTTTCTGTTAGGCATCTGCGTATCATCTCTGGCACCATGAAATTTCAGTGCGGCAGCGGTGCAGGAAACAACAAGCCTGGGAGCAGTAGTTGTCTTTTATCTCCTCTCCATGGTGGCATGGCTGGGGTCTTCCCTGCTTCACCTCTGGATCCCGGATGTTCCAGAACAAGCAGCCTCGTCCCATTCTCCACGTGACCTCTGCCCTTGTGGATGGCAGCCTGCTGGCTCTGAGGCTCAGAATCAGCGAGAGCCACTCAACTGGTCTGGCCCCACCCCAAAGTAAGTGTGACCAGGTCAGAAATGGAAGTTCCCTTTCTGTCTGTCCTAAGACAGAATGTCTGGTCCAAGGTCACTCTGTGACCTCTAGGCGCACCTTCACCGCCCTGTTAATGGCCACTTCCTGAGTCATCTTACAATGTCCTGCTGTATGGCTTTCTTGGCCATTTGTGGCCACTTCTCTTCCCTGGGAGACGGTCCTAGGGAAGTGAAGATCAGGGATGGTGGTGGGCATCTGCGTTTCAAACACTCACCCGTCCCAAAGTTAACCAGCACTTCACAAAATGCTGCTATATCGGCAGCGATCATATCACCACAGCTACAGGCATCTGTGCAAGACTGTGCCTATGGCAATAGGTAATGTGGCTGCACTGCTCCACCCAACCACCCTTCATACAGAAGCAGTGCTGAGCACATGTGCTGGAGCTACCTTGGAGCTGCTCTTAGTACAGCTACAGAACAATTTTTTAGTGCACCACAGATAACCTTGGTCCGGGACAGCCCTGCATGCTTGGACCTGCTCCAGAACAGAAGCAGGACCACACTGTATGGATGCTCTAAACCAGAGCATCCCTGGGCTTCTCCAATTGCTGAATTGCTAAAAGGCCCTATATGTCAAGTCAACATGACAAGGCATTTTTGCTAAAATGTTCACATACGCAGGGATTTTTTCCCCTCCCAAGTTAAAAATTTTGAGAAGCATTTTTCCCCCTTCCAGTCTAACAGCAACTCATTTATTTTTCATGGCTTGCTGCACCAGGGATCTTAGCAAAGCTCTGGCACTCTCGAAAACAAGACTTTGCAACTTCACCATAATTATAAATGTTCAGAGCTCAGTGCGTGTTGAGAACTGACAGTGATTTACTAGTGGGAGAAAAAATGAGTGCTTGGTTTCCAATGGATAATGTAGCATCAGGTCCCAGGCAGAGGAGAGTCAGAACAGTAAGAACTATGCCATCAGCTACAGTATTGGGGAAATTTTTTTTACCTATGTATATGTAGACTTTGGCTGTTTCTGCACTTCCTTCTCCCCATCCTGGATTAGCATAGAGCTCTCTGGTTCAGGACAGACAATCTGTCCCAAGCTGGGATGGATTCCTTCCGGTACAGAACAAGGCTTCTTTTGTACCAGTCCCAAAGGTGGGTCCAAAACCTGTGCCAACTTCAGAGCCAGTCTAGGGTGCCCCTGAATTCTCCAAGTAGGGATGTGCACAAATATTTGAAACATTCAAAATTTGATTGAATTTGTTCAAATTTCGACACTCAAATTTGAATTGAATGTCTATAAATTTGAAATTAAACATTCGAATGAATTTTGAATTTTCTGATCTATTTGTTCAAATTATTCAGACATTTGCATATGTATGGGTATGGATGCAATGCGTACTTGCATGTACGCATCTTTTCCGCATCCGTACACATTTGTACGGATCCATACGAGATGAAAATGGGTTGTACACGGGATAAATACAAGCATGTACGGATGAGTACGGATGTGTACAGGATGTGTAACGATGGATACAGGCACATATAAATGTTGATATTCATAAGTGCAAATTCAAATTGAAAATTTGAATGAATACATTTGACTTTGCTTAATTCAAATCAAATTTGGGTACATTCAAATTTTAAAGATTCAAATCAAATTGAATTTTGGGATATTCAATTCAAATTGAATCCCAAAAATTGTATTCATGCACACCCCTAGCTTCAAGCCTAGTTCTTTTGCTCTTTTAGTGATCAACCAGATGCTTCTAAGATTGTGGTCACACCTTCACTTTAAACCTTCCTCAGTGCATCTTCAGGTCTGATGACTCACACCGTTTCATTTCCGGTTGTTTTATTTGTGGACTTTCCACCTTCCTGAATGGAAAATTCACAAATAAAATGGATAGAAATGAAAAGGCGTGAGCAGTCAGATCTGAGGATGAACTGAAGAAAGTTTAAAGTGAAGGTGGACTCCAAGGACACTAGAGATGTGCACAAATTTTTTTTCATGTTTGATTTGAATTGAATTGAATGCATGTCGTGTCCGGGATACACAGCTGATAATGGGGCTCAGGGAAGTTGGGGGCAACAGCTGGAGAGCTACCGCGATACACCGGGTGCTACAGTAGATTTTCCCAGGCTTCCACCAGCTGGAATCCTGGAGACCAACCACCTGTAATGGCTGACCCAATTAGGCTAGAAAATGGGGGAGGGAAAAACAAAGAGTCCGGAGGCAGGAGTTAGCAAGAAAAGAGCTTTTTAATCTTGCCAGGGGTTTTTATATAGCCAAAAAGGGGTGTGGGGGGAATGACATTGAGGCAACATCTGGAGAGGTGAGTGGGTGAAGGCTGGAGTCTGATGGGTCAGAGGTCCTTGTGATGTCACATCCTATGGCCAGTGGCAGGAAAATCAACAGGAAGAGAAGGGCAGCTGTAGTTTTTTTCTCCACATGGCTGAGAATTGCCATTATTGCCTGCAGGCATTTGCATGGAGTGAAAAGAATTCAGCACCTGGACAGCGACCAGTGTATAATGCAAGTCAATGGAGGAATATTTTTGCTCCTTTTACTCTCGAGATTTGTCTTTAACCAACAAAAGAGCTATACAGAGAGGAGCTGAAAATGAAGCTGGGGAGGGGGAGGCTGAGCAGTTTTGTGGTTACTACAAATGCAAGGAAATTTGCATTTTGTTTAATACAAATAGAGTCCCTTTAAAATGTGGCTGGATCTGAATTCACTGCAAATGTTCTTTGAATGCTATTTGAATCCGATTCGAATCCTGCACCTACAAATCCTCTATGAATTTGCTACAAATCTTCTCTGAACCCACTTTGAATCTGCTCTGGATCCACTTTCAATCCTCTCTGGATCTGCTGCAGGTGAGACTGGGCTGCCGTTTGACTGCCTTCCCACTGTCACAAATATACTGAAGCTTCAAATAAATGCACAAAAGCTTTCACTTTGCATTCGAATGTCATTCTTCAAACATAGCCAACATTCAATTCGAATATGAATATAAAACCTGATGAATATTTATGCACACCCCTATTCCACACCAGTATTAATAATGATAATAATGGTAATAACAAATATTTGATGCTACTATTAATCTCCCTCACGCTTAATCTGAAGGAACCATAGGGAGCAACTTGCTTTTAAATGATAGGAATGTTCAATATTTCTTTTCATTGCAAGGATTAGATCTTTGAGGCATTTGGAGTGCACACACTACTTTTCTCAATTGTACCACTGCCATTTTCTCTTTTCAGCCATTATTTCTTGGTAAAACTTCCCTTGGTTCCTGCTTAGCAGTGATCAACTTTCTTTTTCTTTGCTGGCAGCCAAAAAAGAAAGGAAAGAAAGAAAGAAAAGGAAGAGGAGAAGAAGAAAGAAGAAGAAGGGAAAAGTGCAGACGCTGGGGGTTGTCTGTCATTATTATTCACAGCACTGTCTCACAAGTTCAGCCTTATTTTTTCTTTGTGAGTTACTTTTAGGACACGAAAGGAAACAGTTATTAGTCCACAGAATGGTTGTCAAGCACAAAGAAAGGATCCTAGGAAAGAGTAGGACATTAGATGCATTAATTAAACCTTTAGGAGCCAGCCAGGTTAGCAGCAATCATATATCCAGTGATCAAAATGTGAGCCAGCACACTGAGCATTTTAAACAAAGAAATTTTGATCATTAGGCTGAATGATATATGAACCTAAAATGCTCTAGGGTCATTGGTTTTGCTTTAGCATGTGTCTTATTTGATGTGCGCGTGAGAGTAAGAAATGGACACCACCAGAGAGCTCCTTCTCTGTCTGTTTTCACTCTTACATGCAAAATGATCTTTGCCTAATTCACTGGAACAGTTACCAGGCAAGCAAGATGCTTCCCCACCCATGGTCATGGACGTAATGGTGGCATCCACATAGTGAAGCTAGAAAGAAAGTTCTCCATGTGATTTCCATGGTGCTCACCTGCTCCTTAGTAGGGATATGCACAATGGGTTTTGTTTTTGTTTTTTTGCATACAATTAGTATCAAATCAAATGCAAGAAAAATTATATTCGTTCAAATAGCTCCCCTTCGAATATGGTAGAATTTGAATTTGAAACAAGTGTTCGATACAGATTCAATACGAATGTTCAATACGAATCCCATACCTATGCACTACGTATCTGCTACGTATCCACCCTAAATGCATCAAATCTGCCCTGAATCCACTTTGAATCTCCTCTCAATCCACTTTGGATCCACTCTGGATCTGTTGCAGATGTGACCAGGGCAGCCGCTTTCCCACTTCTCCAGGTTCATGAATATAACAAGTATTCATACAGATATTCCAAAGCATTCAATTTGGATTTGAATGTCAAATGGCCAAATTCATATGAATTTTGAGTGTTATGAATAATTGTGCGCATCCTGCTCCCTAGTTTCTACTAAATGTTGCAGAGAACCCAGGCTTCCTAGGTGAAGCACTTAGCAATCCTCTTTACTGCAGTTCAGCAGATTAGAGGAGTTTTTGTACTTGGCTCTGTAGGATTGGCTGGGGATGCTTCCCCACGGAGCATCTGCGCATGAGGGACTGTCCCCCGACAGATAACAGTGGGCCACAAAAACATGCTCCGTGGTTAAATTACTTGCTTCTGGGTTGTGGCTAGTGCATCCTGACATGCAACCTTTGCACCAATTCCTGTCTGGTCTAGAACTACACCAGGCTAGGTATCGTCACCTCCCTCTATGTGAATCCTCCCCACGCTCCAACTATAAGGTGAGTGTTCCCTAGACCGCACGTCACATGTGAATTTGTTTGCTCAGACGTTCATAAATTCTGGGTGTAACTGCATCCCAAGCCTACATATATCTCAAATGGAGAATGTTCTGCCAGTGCATCCTAACTATACTAAATTTGATGCAACACTGAGCACATCTGCATTGAAGTGCCTGGTGCTGTTGTGCTCTGGGTGCTTCCTAAATCAAATGTATAAAAGCCACAAACAGTGAGAAGGGGCATGGGAGGAAGTTTGGAACCAGCAGAAAAACAGGAAGCAAAGTTCATAGATCAGAGAGAGGACAAAGACGCACAGACGTGATTTCCAGAATAAAAAGGACTGAAACAGCAGTGGGCTTGGACACCTTGCAAAGAGAAATGATGACAGACGGACCCGCAAGGGGCTGGGTAGGGCCAAAGGCTGCCCACACACAGCAGATAGCTGGGGGAAGTAAAAAGGCATGCTGGTAAATTATGAAAAGCCTTTGCACAGGACAGGGAATTGTAGAAGATTCTTAGGCTTGAAAATAAATGCTAAGGGCAAGTTTCTGTGGACGTGGTTAAACTGAAACATTCTGAAGGGAAAACAATTCAAGCAATGTGCCTGAATATATCTGAGTTTTGTCTTTTTTTAAAAAAATATATTCCTCAGGTAAGAGTTCTTATTTATTCAACCCCAAGCCTTGACGTTTGGAGACCATATTCAGAGAAGTTCCTTTGTGTATTCAGTCACTGCACATCCTGCCACTCAGGACTGCTGGATGTTCTGCTTTAAGGAGCAGAGATTCAACCAACTTCCTTTGAAAAGGATAAAAAGAATGGAGGTTGTGTGCATGCATAGGAAAGAGTGTTGGTGCACATGGGTGTTCATAAGGGAGAGAAATAGACTGCAAAATTAAATTGGAGACAAAAAGCGAAAAAGAGAAAGGGGAAGAAAGGATTCAGAAACATGAGGGGTTTATTGGAGAATGAACCAAGCAACTCCAACCCATGCTGCCTGAGCATTGAATAAATTCTCTGAGCATATGTTGGGGAAGTTTTTGGACACAGAAGGGCTTGTACCTCAAACTGCTTCATGCATATATTCCTTTTGAGACCATGCATATATTTTCAGTTCAAGTATGAATCTTTAAAAGCACTATCTCACACTCCGTACTTTCCTAAAGCAGGAAATGTCACAGGGGTTGTCTTAGGAGAGAATACTGGAAGACTCTGAGCCAGGTTCCCACTAGGCAATTTAATATACCAGGTCAGTAAGGATCCAGCTCATTGGTCACCATTCATGCAACCAGTGCTAAACCAGTCCAGTACCTGGCCAGCAGTGCTTGACCTGCTGACAGCCAGTCCAGGGCTGGCCAGATTGCCGGCTGAATGCTGAAGGCAACATCTTGTGCACACTGAGGTGTTGCCATGGCGATCTGGTTGCTGTGTGCACCCACACAACTGCTCTCATTTAGCCATGCCCACTCACTGCACCACACCCAGAAGAGGGTATGGACACAATGTCCAGGAGCAATCTAGCAGTCCGTAGCTGGATCTCTCCAGGGGAGCTTACAGCAAAATCTGGTGAATTGCCACAGCTCCTCAGGTGCAGATGATCTAGTGAGCAGACTGGATCCCTCCATCACATAAGAGTGAACAGGACCTCTGATGGGACATTGTTCTGATCCAGTTTTAATTTATATTTGGCGCTACCTGCTCTAGTTTATGGAGTTCTTCTTTCCCTGCTCCATTTTCTAGGGTGTCATAATGGATTATAAGCAGTTAAAACTTACAAGGTAATCCAACCACCAGCACCTTCACAACGTACCTCTTTGCCCTGGCTTTTGGCTAAGCAAGGAAGCAGTTTCTGCTTCCCACTTTCAGGCAACTGTTATTGTTTTAGTATGTTTATTTTTATGTATTAGTATGTTTATTTTTATATTTGGCTTTTGATGTTGAGCTCTGCCCTGAGACCTTCAGGTATAGAGCGGGATAAAAATACGATGGGTGGGTGGATGGATGGATTGTTCTCCATTGCCTTGGAACTATAATGAAAGGCATTAAATTTGAACAATTTAAATGTCAGAATAAAAAATTAAGTGCAACAAACAAAAATATAAAGATTCAAAGACTTCCAAGGTCAATGTAGTCCCTGTTATGCAGTCACCTTTATTTCCTGCTTTGAAGCCAACATCTGATTTTCCCTCTCACCAAAGAAAGATGTGTTTCTCCAAATACTGGAGCCTCTCAGGTGTAAGAATACCCTGGTAAGGAGAAGTTGAACTCCGAGTGTCCTTTCTTTTTTTTTCTTTTTTCTTTAATATATTTTTACTAAAGATTGTACAAATTAACAGTTTAAACAATCTGAATGACAAGAACAAACTAACAACTACATTCAACCATAACCATGAAACAGACCAAAAGAAATAACCTAGTTACACAAGGTACAAATCAGAATATTCATTGGGCCATTAACCATGCTATAATTATTTACATATAAAATCCAGAGGGAAAATCTAAGTTACATTTCTGCAAATAACAACTTGTCTACATTAGTAAGGATGGAAAGATCTCTTTTGAAGGGGTAAAATACTGCATAGAGGGATTAGTATTCAGAATTAAAGGGGATCAGACCTCCAAAAAGAAAAGCTTGGGGTTCAGACCTTGCATTAGAATAGTTTGATACGAAATTAATTCTTACAAGGCGCGTTCCCATGCTATTTCATACCATAGCTTTAAGGTTAGGTTGATGGAATTTGTCCATGATATCATAGCACTATTACTTTTTTTTGCTGCTAAAAATAAATTTAACAAGGATTTGCAACTGATAGTTTGATTAGGAGAGTGTCCTTTCACTAGGTTGTTCACAGATGAAGATAATGCCTTTTGTTTCCTCTGGGACAAAAAGTTCAAAAGCCACTGGAAATGCCATGTCTCTCTTCCAGCTCCACAATTTGCACTGATTTAGGGAAACAGAAAGTGTGTTTTGTCCTTGTCATTCATGAGCATAGCCATGATGTCATGCAAAAGTGCTTGCCAGGAGCACAGACGAACTCCCACATGGATAATCTTATACCAGTTCAAAGCTTAAATTATTAAGCGTTGTGCTCAGCAATCCTGTTACTATTGGTGCTGGATATCCCTATTCAGCAAGTCTATTTTTTAATGCTTGAACTGCAAACATTAAAAATGCAATGCTCTGTCCTTTCTGCTGGGATAGGCTGATGCTTCAATATATGGCAGGATCTGGATTGCAAGGAGGAAAGTGCTAAAAGCGGTTCAAAAATCCCAGAGTATGACTTTGGCAGGAAGGAGAGGCTGCCTCTCTCTACACACAAGAAGGGAGAACCTGCCTCCCACTTCCTACTCAATTTCAACCTCAGCGACAGGCGGAAGGACTGTCCACGCATCAAGATTGCAGCCAGCCAGTGTCCACAGTAGCCTTGTCCCCATCGTCAAGAAGACTGAAGCTGGGTGAATCCTGTCAGTGACTAGGGATGCCTCCAGACTGTAAAAGCCAAAAGGTTTTGCTTGGAGGAAATTAGGAAAGAGAACAGGAAATATTTCTTTACACAATAAACACGGCTCCTGGTCCATTCCTGCTGCCACAGGTAGGTTGTGCACTACTTTCTACCTGTCCTCATCAGGAAAGGACCACGGAGGTTTGGAACACTTCAGGAATGCTGCAGCAGATCACACACGTGGGCAAAGTGTTTCAGTGATCTGCTTATTCATGTCTAACAGGAAAGTGTGAATAGACCCCTTCATAAACAGCCCTTCAAGTCCTGTAATGCCATCCCAAACCATTCTGATGGGTCAGATTAGTAAAGGTGCTTGTTCGTCTTCTCTGTGTTGCAAGCTTTGGTCCACTTGCTTCTGTGGAGGTTGGGCAACTTATGAAACATACTCGCACCTGCCACACTGTGCTGCTTTGCAATTATTAGAGGCACATTGAATCACATTTATAACCCCCACCAGTGGCAAGACCCATTCCGATAATCAGGGTCATTGTCCCTTGTCTGCCCAGACACATGAACCAGAGATTTGTCTGCTCAACAGTGGAGCCTAAGGAATTCTGCCTTTTATCTACCTTTTGTTGGTTTCTCACTGCATTGCTTTTGCCCAGGCGTTGCACTTTCAAACAATAACATGCAAAAAAAGGTGTTTTTTTTAAATCCATTCTGCTGAAGCAGAGAATCCCCAGTTTGTAGGGATTTTCAAGTATCAAAATATTTCTGGTTTCAGAATGATTGCAACTGTTTGCATAAAACCAAGGGAATTCAATATTAATTTGTGACACAAAAATTACTTGGTATTTTTCCCAGGGGAACCAGCTGGATCTACTGACCAGTCTTTTATCTTTCGTTGTCGGTGGAAATGAGCATCTATGTAACAGGCAAACAAAACAAGACAAAAACACCCGAGATGCATATTATTTCTCTCACAATGGAGTGATATAAAGCCTAAATACACAGGAAATATGGTCAATATACACCTTGTCCAGATTTAATTTGGCTGCAGTCAGACACACAGCAATTGAAAAGGAAGTCAGTCCAGTTTGTTTGTTTGTTTGTTTATAGCACTTTTATCCTGCCCTATACCTGAAGGTCTCAGGGCAGGTTACAACATGTAAAAGCAAATATAAACATTTTAAAACAAAAGTGTCTGAAAAGTGGGGAGCAAACTATATCCCCATCTTCACCGCTCTTCTAAACATGTAAAGTGAGGGTGCCTGGTGTACCTCAAGTGGGAGACTATTCCATATTTGGGGGCCATCACTTAGAAGGCACGTCTTCAGCTTGAAACAGCCTGGGCGAACCTACTGTGACGCACCACTCCCCACAAACCTCCATGAATCCCGTTTGCTTCAGCCTGGTGGGGGGCACCTTGGTGTGACAGGGGTGCTACATGGCATGGGGGTATAGTGTGAGGGTTGTGAGGGTGAGGGGGCCAGGGAGCCAGAGGAGGGCATGATAGGAGTAGTAGTGATGGCAGAATGGAGGATGCCCCAGCCACGCTGAAGGGGGCATTGGCTTGGCAGCAGTGGTAGTACAGTAGGCCTTTTTCTGGTCAATTACAGGATAGTCCTATTCCAGCCAGGAAAGTTCTTGCAATACCCAGAAATGCACTTTGGCATCTGCCTTCTGAGGATCTTTAATGGTCTCTGAGCTCCTAAAATCTAAGGTGTGACTGCAGCTTTTATTTGCCATTATTCTCCCACCAAGGTAAGCTTATTTAACACAACTTTTCTTTGCAAGGAGACTGCCCACATGTTTTATTTTATTAATTTAAAATTTTCTGTCACGCCCTCCCCCTGAATGTCCCAGGGTGGGTCACAAGAGCAGAAGGAAAAAGTATATAGCATATACGTAAAACATATTTATTATATAACACACTCACCCATCACGTGGGTTGAGAAAGCCAATCACATCTGAGCTGCCCTCCTGCTCTTGTTGTGCTGCTCTCACTGTTCTGCCTGGATTAGAGGGAAAATTTGAATTTCCTTTATACTGTGCAGCAAATGTCCTTAGATCAGCATTAAGGTAAGCGCGCGGTACTGATCTGATAATGTGATGCCACAATTATCCATCGATTGTCGTGTGTTGCGCCTTGATCGGGACTGCGCATTCTACTGCACAGTATAAACAAAGTCCCTTCCAGACTAGTGGATTGAAATCCGCAGTTCTTAGAAAATCCAAACCTTACCGGCTGCAAAGTGACAACTCATCATCCCCACCTGAAACACAGCTCTATAGCTTCCTGCTCAGGTAGGTGCGAGACTTCGGTGGCATGTGCAGTCGCATGGGGTGAGTCACATGTCATGTGGGATGGGGGAGCCGATGGGAACTGAGCTGCCATCCCAGCTCTCGTTGGCTGTTCTTACAGTCCTGTTCGAGCTGGTGGGAACATTTAAATTTACTTAGGCTGCATCCCCATTACAACCTTATTTCGATTTCAAACCATTTTTAATCCTCGCTGACCCCACGTCAGTTTGGCTTAACACGCTTTCCGCGTGTTAAATCACCCCAAAGCATTGTAAATTTTAATCCTCATTTGAACAGGTCTCACTCCGGTTCGTGCGCTTGAAACGTTTTACATTTTTTACTGTGGGTACCGTACCGTGTTAAGGGATGAGAATCCGTGTTTAGGGTTTCCCTCCCCCAATAGCTTGCTTCCAGAGATAGTGATTTCACTGAAAAAATTCACCCCTCAAAACAGCCACTATGAAAATCCACTCCCTAAAGCAGCCCGCTACACTGTAGCGATCTACCCACTTCACACCTTATAACAATGTTGCAATTTTGTGCAATTCTAGCTCTTTGAAAGTTCTGACCTTTAGAAAAGGAAAAGAAAGTAAAGCAGCTGGAGGTTCTGTTTTAAAGGCTGTGGCTGTTAAGGGGGCTTGAGTTGCTGCTGCTGCTGTGTGCCCTGGGCAATGGGGAAAGAATCTCTGGCTGCCCACTACCATTTTTCCTCCATCCAGGCAAGCGGCAGCCGCCCAGCTAGGCTCCCTTATGGGTGGCGCATTCATGCCAGGAGAAAGAGGG
>MTQE01002217.1:4089819-4113024 GCA_014337955.1 Aspidoscelis marmoratus | reverse complement strand
CCATTAATGGGCACTTAATGGGTATTTCTAGTGACAGTGGAAAAACACCCATTTACTCCAACTTACAAGAGGGACAAATATAACATCTCAGATAAAATTCTTTCATCACCGACTCCAGCAAAAGATAATACCTCCTCTAAAGCATATCAAACTAAATTTGTACAGCAAGAGCAAAAGCTTTGGAAATTTGGCCCATCATTTTGAGTGGCAGCAGGAAATGGTTCACAATTAAGTTCTGGTCTGCAGGAGAGCTACCTGAGATACTATAGGAGATTGTTTGCTTAATTAGTTCAGGAAGTCTTCTGAATATTTTATAAATACTCTGATGAGGTTTACGTTCCCCCGAATCCCTGGAGTAATGGAACCAGGAAGGTGGCTGGGCAAATGACCTTTCAAAGTTTTTCTATATGCTCTTTCCTCTCATTACCAGTTAAAGAGTACATAAAGTAGGTAAGGTTTCAGATGACGGAGGTCTATTTTTATAAAGTCCGTGCATTTTTTCAAAGTAGCCAAGCAGAGATACAAACAGTTCTCATACTTTAACGGGCCAGTTTTGCAGGGTTAAAATGACCATGACCATGAGGGACTCAAATGTATCCATGTTCCCGTGAGACAAAGTCCCCTGACTTAGGGCAGAGTCCAAAGGGACACTAATTTATACATTTACACGGCTGCAGGTTCTAAGTCCTGCAACTTTGAAATTGCACCAGTTTGGTCTAGTGGATAAGGAGCCAGACTCTTATCTGGGAATACTGGGTTCAATTCCACCATCCCCCATGAAGCCAGCTGGGTGACCTTGGGCTAGTCACAGCTCTCTTCTGAGCTCTCTCAGTCCCACCTTCCTCACAGAGTGTCTGGTGTAGGGAGAAGAACAGAAGCTTTGTCAGCCACTTTGAGTCCCCTTAAATGGGTGAGAAAAGTGGGGTAGAAAAGCCAACTCTTCTTCTTCTTCTTCTTCTTCTTCTTCTTCTTCTTCTTCTTCTTCTTCTTGTAGTCACCAGGTTTGATTCTGTACTCCTGCACGAAGTCAGCTGGGTGACCTTGGGCTAGTCACAGATCTCTTTCTGAGTTCTCAGAGGCCCAGCTACCTCATGGGGTGTCTGTTGTGAAGAACAGAAGGTTTGCCAGCCACTTTGAGTTCCCTTTAATGGGTGAGAAAAACACAGTATAAAAGTCAACTCTTCTTCTTCTTCATTAGTAAATCACCCCACCCCCCACTGCCCCAAGAGCACTGTTTCACAATATCTCCAAGGGCAGGTGATCTGATTGGGTTGGGAGGGGTGCCAGCCGAGGAGGAAAGCATCTATAAAAGTCAGAGGCAGACAGGTGGACACAGAGAGAAAGACAGAAAGAGGGAGACAGGTAGTCTATCAAAATAAAGATGAACAGATTTTTAACAGTGGCGAGAAAAGCCTTTGCTGCCCTGGATGTTATTCTGGATTATATCCCATAATAAGGACTTGCATCCTCTTGCTGGTACAGACCATGGCAGGTCCCACCCAGGGTCTACTATAATCTCCCCCAGCATGCAGATCGCAGGTCTTTATTGTGGGATATAAGCCAGAATAATGGCCAGTGCAGAAAGGGGCAAAGGCAAGATCTGCCTGGAGATTCCTGGAAGCAAACCAGCAAGCACACTGTGGCTACAAGTGTGGAGCTCTTCAAACTAGTGGTGTGTGCTTTGCACACGTACTGCTGTCCTCCAGCCTTTCAGACATTGTAGCTGGGGAACCTTTTTTCCCCTGCTGCGGTGTCACCAGCTAGAGCTCTTTGAGCCCAGGAAGTGGCTTTGTTGCCCATTCCCTGGGGTCAAAAACACAGAGCTGCAGCTGGCACCAACAGCAGCTGACTGGCTAGATCTATTCAAGTGATGGGAACATAGTGGTGAAGGGTCCATCAGAAGAGCAGAAGGACCCAGGAAGTACTTACAGTGTCATCATGGCGACGGTGCTGACGCATGCACAGTCATGCATGGCACCACAGCCAAAACAGTGGCACCCAGAAGAGGACCAGTCCTGCAATCGAATCAGGCAAGTCTTTGATTGCGGTGAGGGGGAGGATGGCTAAGGTTGACTAGCACTCCAAGTGTGAGCCCAAGTCAATGTTGGTTCACTTCACTCCTTCTACCCCACTTTTCTCACCCACTTAAGAGGACTCAAAGCAGCTGACAAAGCTTTCTGTTCTTCTACCCACAAAAGACACCCTGTGAGGTGGGTGGGGCTGTGAGAGCTCAGAAGAGAGCTGTGACTAGCCCAAGGTCACCCAGCTGGCTTCATGGGGGCGGGTGGAATCGAACCCGGTATTCCCAGATAAGAGTCCGGCTCCCACTAGACCAAACTGGCTCACTGCCTAAACCTCTGCCTAGTCTTTCAAGGTTCTAAGCTATTTCTCCTAACCTGTTCGAACTAGTCTCCCCACTAATCCTTTCCCAGCAATTTGGTCTGGTTTCAACGTAAGTCGTTTACAGCAATGCCCTCTGCGCCTCAGTGGATTTTTGGCTCATAACTTCTGAAGGAACTTCAAAGCAATCAGCTCAGGGCAAACTAAAATGAACATATGAGGCAGAATTGGTTATGCCACTTTTCACGTTGCAACAGGAGTACCAAAGCTCAACAAAAGGCCCTTCCAAATTCTTTGGCAAACAACCCCGAGCCTCGTGAGAGCCCCATTATGCAACATGACTTTCATTCACTCAGTTGCTGACCTTCTACAGCTGTTGGACCATTCCAAGCCTGACCCTGTCCTGCTTTAGGCGTTCAGACTAGGGGCAATTTCACACTTCCCTTCCCATCTGATGGACGGCAAAGGGACGCAGTCACCTAACCTTAAAGAGTGCCAGTCACTTACGCCACACACCCCACATGATCAGTCGCTCCCCTGAGCCCGATCCCAGGGCCGGTCCTTTTCAAAGTGCTGCCATCTTGAGTTTGGCACCTTCCGCGACTGCGGGTGCATCAGTGCTGTCACCATGATGGACGCTGATGCTCTGTGCAGTCAAAGTTGCATCAGGAGGGCAGCAGGGCTGGCAGCGCACTTACACAGCAGGCCTGTTGGCCTCCCCATCCAGCAGAGGTCTGAATGCTCCCTGGCTGGGGAAAATGGGGAGGATGTGGGGCATGATTTCGTGCTCCACAGGTAGTGCGTGATTAGGGAACTTCTGGGAAGACAGGAGGTGCTCTGAGGCTCCAGCAGCCTCCCCCAAGGGCAGACGCCCTTCCCTAGAAGTTCCCTAATCGTGCACCACAGGCTGTACTACTAATTGTCCCCAAATGAGTACAGAAACAACCTTTGATGATGTCAAAAAGTCACAGCGATGGAGGCTCCTGCTAATGAATTATAAATGTATTAGCCAATACTGAACTGAAATACATGCGAAGAGAAAGAAAGAGAGGACTCAAGCTCTGAACTGCTGGGGGCGGCTGTGATCTGCTGCCCTCTTTGTCATTATGGTGCAGTCACTTGGTTGATGCCCTTTGTTGGGCAGCACTGGGAAATCCAGCAATGGTGCCTTCGAGGCCCACTATAGGGTAGGGACTGTCAACATGGCTCCCAAAGGCAGTTGCACTCTTGGGCTTTGTCCCCATGGGGCTGCCAATGCCTTGTGGTGGATTCAGGGCAGCCTTAACGCAAATCTTAATTCGCATTAAGGAGTCCCCATGGCAATGGAGGACAGAGTGGGTTCAAGCAGAACCCGCCCATCCCCATGAAAACCACAGTAAATCCCTGCATCAGGATGCCGCGGTTTTCTCCACACACACACCCTTGCCTGAGTGCTTAATCACCCAGGTAAGGGCTGGCTTTACCTCAAACGATTGCCTGACAGCTGCCCTGCACTCAGCTGAGCAGCTGCCAGGCGGGTATAGGGGCTGTCAATCCCATGAGCAGTGCTCCAGTAAATCATTCTACTGGAGCTCTGCTCATGATCCGAATTTGAACTCACATTTGCCTTGGAGTATCTTGATCATGGGGATGAGCCCTAGGGAAACAAACAATTAAAAAAGTAGGATGGTGTTCACAGCATACTGTTAAAATGTTTCAGGTCTCAAAAGCTCAGGAGCCTTTGCTGCAGTGGATACCATTTCAACAGGGAAACATTTTGCCTTGTTATGAAAAACACAATCTTTCTATTCTACTACCGGTATCTATCAGGCAAGAAAATAACAACACATCACAATCCCCTTTGTTCTGTTTCAAAACCTTCGTGGCTTAGGGGCAATCTTTGAATTTCAGCTTTTCTGTACCAGTGAATTTGTTTCAAGTGGTAAGTAATTTGTCAGACTCAAGAGGGAAGGAAATAATTTGCGGAGTCAAGAGATGGAGGGCTACATCCACAGAGCGCACACCCAGAGCTTTGTTGTTTGCCCATTACTTTCCTTTTATATTCAGAGCCAGGTGGAAATTGCAAGGAAGGAAACCAACAGCCATGAGCCACTTTTATTAGAGTCCAACACGTTCATGTTTATTAAGGTGCTCACTGCTCTTCCTTTTTTCAGGCACTGTTCTTGTCTTGAAGATGGCCTCAGAAAATAAGTGTAATGCTGGGCTTGTTTGCACTTATGAGCTCTGGTCCATTCACTGGTCAGGCAGAAGGAGGAGGGGGGGAGAAGGTTTTTATACCCCATTTTTCTCACCCTTAAGGGGACTCAAAGCTCCCTATGAGGTAGGTGGGGCTGTGAGAGCTCAGAAAGAAGGCTGTGACTAGCCCAAGGTCAGCCAGCTGGCTTCATGTGGGAGTGTGGAATCGAACTGGGAGACTAGCAAAATAAGAGTCCAGCACTCTAACTACCAAACCAAACTGGAGGCCTGTTTGCACTAAGGCCTCTAGTCAAGGATTAGTGAAACTCTGGGGAAGGGCACCCACATGTCACATAGGCTGTTACAGCCTTTAAGGATATCTGCCATCACCAGAAGTTCACTAATTGGCTCCACACCTTAACCAACGTTAACCAACAGCTTACCTCAAGTGTCTGAGGCAGCGACCTTTCACTCTTTTTTTCCAGCAGCAGGGACCCATTGGACCAAGCCCATGGTCCGGAGTGGTAAGTGGGGTGCAGGGGAGCTGGAGGGGGGGGGATGGTGCACACCCCTGGGTGGGGGTGGGAACCCAGAAGGCCCTCACTGGCTGCCACTGGCCTGATCAGGGCAGCGGCAGCCCATGGGACCCCCAAGACGGCCCCGGAACTGGGCTGCCAGCCAGCAGGCCAATAGTGGCCAATGGTACACAAGGGGGATGGAGCCTAGAAAGGCTCTATGGACATAAGCAAGAAGATCCCACAATTGCCTTTTGCTGCCTTCTACCAGATAGAAGCAATTGCAGGCTTACCATCATGAGACTATATCAGTGACCTTCATAGTGAACTTTCTTGGGGTTACTGGAAGCTAATGAAGCCCCTGCCCATTTGCTTTCATTGATTTTTATGGGCCCACCATTGTGTGCACCATCATGCAGAATGCAGGCCCCTATTTTGGGATATAATCTGAAGTAAGGCTCAGTGCAAAAACAGCTGCCAATTTTGAGGCCTATGTTTGCATACTTCGGGCTGCATTAAGACGTTGCTTTCATATCCCATCATATTTGGAATGACACCTCCTCACTTGAAAGTGCAGATCAGAAGGCATCATTTTGGGCAGCAATCTCCACTGGTGTCCATATTAGTCTGCCTGTGCCTGAAGATCTGCAGGGGAGCCCTCCCTGCTTGTACCACCACCTTCAGTAGTGAAAGGTGTGGGGGCCCAGGATAGGGCCTTCTCAGTTGTAGCCCCAGTCTATGGGAATAGTCCCTCTCTTAAGATGCTCCAGGGACCTTCACTTTCTAAGTTCAGGAGATCATTGAAGACACATGTATTTTATCCTGGTCTTTGGCTGAGGAAACAGCTTCTCCTTCCCTTTTTCAGGCACTGTAGTTGTCTCTAGTGTATTGGATTTATATTTTGTTTTCATTGCTGTAACCAACCCTGAGAGCTTTGGATATAGGGTGGGATAAAATGTAAATAATAAATAAACAAAAAAATACTGGCCCAGAGTCAACACTTCCTGGCATCTTCCTGAAGGAAGTTTGATGAACCACTTTCATATTTTTGCCAGGAAGACAGAATGATGGGTTCTATATAGTAGAGGTGTGCACAAATGTATTTTTGGATTCGAATTCGATTGGATTTCAATATCCGAATATTCGATTCGATTCGAATTGTAAAATCCGGATTTTCAAAAATCCAATTCAAATCTGTAGATATGAATGTTGGGAACATTCGTATCCGATTTGCGCACATCTCGTTTTTGTTCCATATTTGTTCTGTATGCAACCCGTTTTAATCCCGCATTATAAGGGCAAATATGTATGATATTTGTGTATGATATTTGCGGATCTGTTCATTCGAATCATTTTTGAATATCCGAAATTTATTCAAATGTTCAAATTCGGATTTTCAGAAATCTGATTCGAATTCAAATGTACATATTCAATGGATTCAAATTGGATTTTTGAATTTTCGAATATCTGTGCACATTCCTACTATATACCTGGCCAGCTCTCACTTTGAGGCGGGCCAGGATGTTCTTCTCTATTACCAAATCAATTACTGGAACAGGTATTTTGTATTTGCGCATGAGTAAAAGCTATTCCTTTAGAACTGACACTGAAAATAAAAGTCACTAATTACATTGGGGCGATTAAAAAAAATAACTAAATACAATCCTTATCATTTGTTTCCACATACAAGGATTTTGAATAACCACACACCAGCTTTAATTAACCAGCTGCAAAAGACTTTAGACGCCCCAGGTGACTTTCTCCTATTCACTTGCTTTGATTTACTCTTTCCTTGCCTTCTTAATTAGCTCCCTAAACGGTTCTAGTGGAAAGTATACAGTGACACCAACTGTTCAAACTGTAACATGACTGCAAAAGTCTGGACTTTTCCACTACTCATTTGGAAGTAGCCAGTTTCGTCTAGTGGTTAGGGAGCCGGACTCTTATCTGGGAATACCAGGTTCGATTCTACCCTTCCCCATAAAGCCAACTGGGTGACCTTGGACTAGTCACAGGTCTCTGCTGAGCTTTCACAACCCCACCCACCTCACAGGGTGTCTGTTGTGGGGAGATGAACAGAAGGTTTGTCAGCCACTGAGTTCCCTTAAATGGGTGAGAAAAGTGGAGTAGAAAAGCCAACTCTTCTTCTTCTTCTTCTTCTTCTTCTTCTACTACTACTACTACTACTACTACTACTACTACTACTACTACTAATTCAGAATTATATTATGAGCCAGTTTGGTCTAGTGGTTAAGGAGCTGGACTCTTATATGGGAATACCATGTTTGATTCCGCTCTCCTCCATGAAGCCACCTGGGTGACCTTGGGCTAGTCACAGCTCTCTTCTGAGCTCTCACAGCCCCACCTACCTTACACGGTGTCTGTTGTGGGGAGAATAGAAAGCTTTTTCAGCCACTTTGAGCCCTCTTAAATGGGCGAGAAAAGCAGGGTAGAAAAGCTAACTCTTCTTCTTCTTCTTCTTCTTCTTCTTCTTGATATTGTCATAGAGGTAAAATTGCCACCTAGAATGCAGCTGCATGTGGTTTGACACTAAATTGAGTTCAGCGATCGTCCACACACTGATTTTCTAGATTGTTTAGGAAACTTTATGGAACTAAAAAGCCCAAGCAGAGAGAAAGAACTCTTTTTTTTTTCAAAATACTGATGATCATTACACATTTCATGCTTTTCTGCACTGAGCCTTATTCCAGATCATACCTCAGATTAGGGACTGGCCAACTGCATGCTGGTGCAGATTAGAGGAGACCCCATCCTGGGCCTGCTATAATCCTCACTAACATGTGGATGAAAGGTTCATATTATGGGATATATTGTGGATTATGGCTCAGTGAAGGAAGGACTCTCTCTCTCTCTCTTTCCCTCCCTCCCTCTCCTTTATCTTCTTTTATCATTTCATGCCTCCCCCTGGTTTTTGGAAGCTCTACCTTCCCCCTAGCGAAAGGACAGACTCAAAGGCCCAGTCTAGAAAGGGCCTAAAATGTAGGATTATCTCAGGGCTATGTTGGGCTGATACCAAGTAGTATTGCTAGTCTGAGGAAATCAACTCTCCACCTGGATTTTCTGTCAGGAACGACCAGAGGTGAGTGCAGGATTCAAACAAGTTCCTGCATTTTCCTCCCGCCATCTGTGAAGGCAGATGAACAATTGCTTCCCTAAAGTTCTACGTCTGAATTCATCCTCATTGGCTAGATTAATTAATAAATAACAGTGATTAACAGCGATCAGTAAAGCTCCACAGCAATACTTGTTTCAGAATAATAGTGTTGATTACTGTTTGGCTCAGACATAATTTTTGAAATCAGCCACAAACAAGACTACATTTGCCCCTAGGAAGGGGGGGGAATGGTGTGGCCACCCCCACCCCCCAGAACAACAGGCACCCTGTTCTCCCCACATCAGATACCCTGTGAGGTAGGTCGGGCCGTGAGAGCTCAGAATGAGAGCTGTGACTAGCCCAAGGTCGCCCAGCTGACTTCATGGAGGAGTGCAGAATTGAACTAGAAAACCTCCATATAAGAACCTGACACTCTACCCACAAGACCAAACTGTCTCCGAGACAGGCTTGCCTGAATTACTTCTGCCTTGCTCTGAGAACTGTTTATAAAGTTTCTAATGCTGTACTGAACATATATCTTTCCCAAGACATGGGATGTAACACTACCAAGAATGGTGTGTGAAGTTCATGGAAGGGAACATGATGGATGACAGATGTATCAATGGCTACTAGAATGAATGCCTAGGTGCATCTTTCAGGCTGTGTATGTGGGGGGCGCTTCTAAGGCCATCTGCTGGGACTCGAGAGCAGGAGAAGGTTTGTCCTTGTCTCTGCTTGAGATGCCCGTGAGCATTTGGTGGGCCACTGTGTGTGACGGGATGCTGGACTAGATGGGCTGTGGCCTGATCCAAGAGGGCTTCTCTTATCTTCTTATCTAAACTTTGGCCGTGTCTTCATGGCAACCTTATCTCAGATTCAAAGCGTTTTCAATCCTCGGAGTCCGCACAGCAGTTTGGCTTAACACGCTTTCTGCGTGTTAAATCACCCCAAAGTGTTATAAATGTTAATCCTCATTTCAACAGGTCTCACTCTGGTTCGTGCGCTTGAAACATTTTTCATTTTTTACTGTGGGAATTCTTCCATGTTAAGGATAGCTTGCTTCCAAAGCAAGATGTAAAAGCAGCAGCCCTAGTAGCAATCCAAGCAATCCACTGTAGCAAACAAGCACTTCACACCTGATAACTATCTTGCCATTGAAAGCACTGACCTTCTAAAAAGGGAAAAGAAACAAAAGCAGCTGCCGGTTTGGGGAGATGTGTGAATGTTTTTGCTGCTGCTGCTGCATGCCCTGAGCAATGAGGAGAGGAGGGAAAAGAATCGCTGGCTGTCCGCTGCCTTTTTTCATCCATCCAACCAAGCGGCAGCCACCCAGCCAGGCTCCGTGAAGGGGTCCCTTATGGGTGGCGCGTTCACGCCAGGAGGAAGAGGACAGGGCAGCCCCGAAAAGCAATTTTTTAAAAGTAGCCACTTGAGTCTCCCCTGGAGTCACATACGTCCTTGGAATCCGGATTGAACATGATTCTGGCTGAAAGTAATGGGATCAGGCAAATTCGCGCTTGCTTCCAGTTCTGTTATCTCGGTTTAAGGAAACTGAATTAAGCTTCCAATGGGGATGCGGCCTTAGTCTTTAGTTTGACCCAGAAGTGTTAAAAGGTTCACAGTAATACCAATTAATATATACTGTTATTGTTTTGAGATGTTTGATTTTAAAATGTTGTTACGTGCCCTGAGACCTTTGGGTATAGAGCAGGATAAAAATGCAAACAAACAAGCAAACAAATAAATATTAACATACTAAATACCCTGCCTATGGGAGGGCACCTAACATGCTAATTAGGAAGCAGGTGGGCTGTGAGCCATGACAATTGGAATAAGCATATGTTGCAGAATTATGCTGCATTGACCCAAATGTAACCAATCATATTATCTGTATCACTATGCCTATAATAATTCTTCCACAAGAGCATTAGAGGAGCCCTGCTGGATCAGGCCTCAACCCATCTAGTCCAGTATCCCATCTCACACAGTGGCCCACCAGTTGCTTCTGGGCATCTCAAGCAGAAGACAAAGGCGAAACCTTCACCAGCTCTCAAATCCCAGCAAATGGCCTTGAGAGGCATCTTGCCTGTCTCTCCAGATTGAAGGATGTACTTAGGCATCCATTCTAGTAGCCCTTGGTGCACCTGTCTTCCACGAATTTGTCCAACCCTTTCTTAAAGCCCTCAGCACCTCTTCCGGTAGCAAACCCCATAGACCAATGATCCATCATCCATTTCAATATGGATGATGATAGACCAGTCTTTGAGAGGTGTCTGCTGGTTCTCATTGCTGGCCAAACAGGAAAGTTGCAACTCCTACCTCAGTGTGTCATTTTGTTGAGCACAAACTCAGCTGGGCTGAGGCATCACAGCAGCACCAGGCCCTCAGAGAATTTGTGGTCTAATTCACTTGCCAAAGGCATTCATGCCATTGATGGCTTCCACCTGGAGTTCTGGAAGACCGGAATCTTGTGACTAGGATTTTGTACTCAAGCATCCTGCGTGGGCACGTACCACTTGTAGATAATCTCACCAGTACGATGCAGGAATGGCCCAATTTAACATCCAGTAGCATTTGTAGAGAACATACGATATTTGTTCATATTGAATCAAGCCCTTTGTCCTCCTTGTCAATTGTGTCACTTAGCTGGAAAGGTCCTCTCCAAAGTGAAAGCAGGAAATGTCAGAGAAAGCACTGGGAGGAGTTGTTGTTTTTCTTCCTTGCAAAGAAGCCGCAGAACTGTCAGCAGTTTTGATCTATCTGTGACAGCTTTCAGAATAAGTCTTGGTGAGTAAGGAGGCTGATGCATCCATCAAAATTACCCTTGTACTCCACCATAGCTAGAAAAGGTTGGCTTATAATACATGTATGCCCATAAGAACCTAAGAGGAGCCCTGCTGGATCAGGCCACAGCCCATCTAGACCAGCATCCCGTCGCACACAGCGGCCCACCAATTGCCCTTGGACATCTCAAGCAGAGACAAGGGCAAACCTTCTCCTGTTCTCGAATCCCAGCAAGTGGTGTTAGAAGCATCCTGCCCATAGTCTTTTCCGGTTTGGACTCCCTAGGGGAACGTATCTTGAACTCCCTTTCACCCAAAATGTAGTGAGTCACAGGCCCCAAATCACCACAAGCATCTTAGGACCTTCCCACACTTGCGTTCAGTAGACCAGACCAAGTAGTCCGCATTCCTCTAGAAGGGATGGGTCCTGGCACAGAACAAGGCCATCCACATTGGGGGACTGCTTGTTCTGTTTCAATCCCCGTGCTAGCTCTGAAGTTTTGGAGGCGGCACAGGGAGGGGGTGCTGTGAAAGCTGTGAAGGCCCAGGGCACCTTTGTGGTGGCCATGCCTTGTAGCACTGGAACAATGGGTCCCATGGATTACTGGCCCATGGATGACTACCATCTGCACACCTCTGTGGTCTAGTATGCCACACCCTAGTGCACTGGTAGATATTTTTAGAGAGGTCTGCTGGTAAACAAGACCATTTTGCCATTTTGGACCACCTGGGTCCAGTCTGTTTTCTGTTCTGTGTGGATGGAGCATGCTAATGGGGGGGGATGGCTTTCCTTAGACCACACCACTGTGCAACTATGGAATCACGCTTAGTGCATGAGTATGTAAGTCAATCCTGAAAACTCAAGCATTTACGAAATTATGCATGCGTTATTAGAAACAGGTGAAAAACTGATCATGCTTTCTTTCCTCATCAAGGGTTAATGAAGCAAGTGATTTAAGCATTCAATAACCTTTTCCCTTGAATAACAGAAATGATCATTTGAAAGCTGAATTTTGTGCTTACTCAGATTGTCTTTATAAGAATATAAGAGGAACCATGCTGGATCAGGCCACAGCCCATCTAGACCAGAGCGTCCTTCTCATCCAGTGATTCGCCAATTGCTTCTAGGCATTCTCAAGCAGAAGACAAAGAGAAAACCTTCACCTGCTCTCGAAATCCTGCAAATGGCCTGGAGAGGCATCCTGCCTGTCTCCACCACCTGGAGGCAGTACCCAGGTGTCCATTCTAATGGCCATTGTTCTCCATAAATTGGCCTATAAGAAAATAAGTGGATCCCTGCTGTCCATCTAGTCCAGCATTTTGTTTCACACGAGTTCCCATCAATTGCTTCTGGCCATTTTCAAGCAGAAGATACAGTCAAAACCTTCACTTGGTTTCAATTCCCTGCAACTGGCTTTTAGAGACATCCTGCCTGTATCTCCAACCCTGTCTCTTTGTCTCATATTAAATTTTCTTTGAACATCTGAATATGCAAAATAGAAGAGATCAGGAAAGGGGCAAAGAGCTGTTCATGGCACTGTATAGAAGAAGAAGAAGAAGAAGAAGTTGGCTTTTCTACCCTACTTTTCTCACCCATTTAAGGGGATTCAAAGCAGCTGAGAAAGCTTTTCTATTCTTCTCCTCACAACAGAACCCCTTGTGAGGTAGGTGGGGCTGTGAGAGCTCTGAAGAGAGCTGTGACTAGCCCAAGGCCGCCCAGCTGGCTTCATGGGGGAGGGCAGAATCGAACCCAGTATTCCCAGATACCACAAAACAAGGAAGGTACAGAGCTTATCCTAAGAAGACTGTCATGACAATTCCGTGCAAATGGCGGTACCTTGATAAAGGTCTTTCTTTTAGTTTACAGTTTTAGTGCAAGTCTTCATTAGCGAAGCTCTGTTGACACTTGGCATCCTCAGAGAACAAAGGAAATACACTGGGCAACCACCAAATGAACTGTGGTTTTAAAGAAGAAAGCTCTCTTCTGATAGAAAGATCACAAACGAGAATCTGTTGCTAGGGAAGGTGGACTCAATCAGGAGGTATTTACATTCTGGATATGTATAACTTGAATCAACAACAAGGACAGGAGAGAAGGAGATAAAAAGCTTTTTAAAAAGGTCCTGCCCAGAGGCTGGAGATTTCCTGCCTAGGATATTAGCATGTAAGGCCAGGCACTGTGCATTTGTGAGCTAAATGTCCTCCTTCTACCTTATTAAGGTATCCTCAGAAGTTTTTCTTTGTGTCATCTTATATGCCTTTTATAAGCTCAGTTTCTCTTTCTGCTTGTAGTTTTTTGGTATTTAAATAAAAATAAGGTTCTCACAATGGAGTTGATTCTTGCCACGTAGTTCTCTAACTTCCCAGACCCCTGAAAGATGTAAATGTCCATGTTGATCTAAATCAGTGGTTCTCAACCTGGGGTTCGGGACCCCTTTGGGGGTCGAATTACCCTTTCAGAGGGGTCGCGACGAGCCTCCCGCCACCCTTCCCTCCCACCTCCCAGCTGCTCCACCCCCATGGTTGGGGGTCCCCACAACATGAGGAACTCCATTAAGGGGTTGCGGCATTAGGAAGGCTGAGAACTGCTGATCTAAATGGTCTTTGGGACAATAGGTGGGTCTTATTCTGAATTATATTCTAGAACAGCGGTTCTGAACCTGTGGGTCATGACCCCTTTGGGGGTCTATCCACTCTTTCACAGGGATCGTTTTGAAGTAGCAATGAAAATAATTTTATGGTTGGGGGTTAGGGTTAGGTTGGGGGTCACCACAACATGAGGAAGTGTATTAAAGGGTTGCAGCATTAGGAAGGCTGAGAACCACTGTCTTAGAGTAAGGACTTGTGGTGTACATGGCTGGTGACTATGGCAGATGCTGCCCTGGGCATGCTGTAGTCAGCACTAGCAGGCAGGTGGCAGGTCTCTATTCTGGGATATAATCTGGAATGACCCCTTGGTGGGAAAGGGTCTCTGATTTTTAACAGGCGTTGTGTGGTTTTCCTCCATCGCTATCAATCATATACCTTTATTCGTTAACTTCGTAACTCTACTTTGTCTTATCACATGACATTCATAAAGCTGGCTTCAGCTTCTATTTTGACTTGTGCTTCTCACTTTAATGCTGTCAGACCTGTGAAGCCAAAAGCGAGAGCTCGGAAACAGAGGATTATGGGGAATGTAACAATACATTAATACAGTTGGAGTATGTACATTTAAGCCAATTGCAGGTAAGAAGGAGAAACAGGAAACAGGCAGATAAGGAATGGGCAGTGTTCCAAGACTAGAAATTTGCCCCCGAGTTGAAAAGTTTTGAGGCCCTGTTCTGCCACAAAAATTAGGATTTGCTTGCTTGCTTGCTTATATCCCAACCCATATCCTAAGATCTCTGGGCAGCTTACAATAAAAAATCAATATACAAGCAAAACATTACACACATGCCCTGTTAAAACAGTATTAAACAGTGTAGTTAGTTAAAAGTTAGAAATTAATAGTGCTTGAGTGCATTAATGACACACTTTAATAAAGAGCAGCCAAGTCTTTACTTGGCACCTAAAAGTTAGAAGGGTTGGTGCCAACTGGATCTTCAAAAGAAGGGCATTTCATAAGTGAGGTGCCACAGCTGAGAAGGCCCTCCCCCATGGGTCCCAACACAGTAGATATCTCTACTGGTGGGACACGGAGGAGCCCCCACTCATGCAGATCTTAAGCCACAGGTAGATTTACTACCAATTAAGACCACTTAAATGTGATGTCATACTTTTTTTTTTGCATCTTTGTAATATAATCGGCTGAGCATATATGGCTATGTAAGTTTGTAACCAGAAGGTTTTTGTCTTCACACATTTTCCTTTCCGAGCTAGTTTGGTCTTGCGGTTAGAGTGCTGAACTCATATGTCATAGTCACCAGGTCTGATTCCGCGCTCTTACACAAAGCCAGCTGGGTGACCTTGGGCTGGTCACAGTTCCCTCCTGAGCTCTCACAGCCCCACTGACTTCACAGGATGTCTGTTGCACATATATACTAGGTATAGTTAAGTCTTTAAAACTCCAGACTGGCAAGGAAGCATTGAAGCAAGTTCGGTGCTTCCATCCACTGCAGTAGGAGCGCAGCATTCCCCTACCCCACCCTGCAAAGTCAAAAGATGCCGGATACCCAGCATCTTTTTACTGTGCCCTTGCCTGCCATTCCTGTGCTCCTACAGCTGGTGATGGAGCTTCCTATCTGGTTGATGGGAAGCAGCTGCATCAGAAATGTGAAGCTTCCACTCCTTCAGTTTAGAAGACCAGAAGACACCTTAAATATGAAGCTTTTGGTCCTCAAGTTTGGAGGCCTGTAAGGAGCTTTGCATTAAAGGTGGATCACGGGGCAGGTGGATAGAGAAAGTTTCTTTTCTCTATCACACAACACTAGAACCAGGGGGCACTCTATGAAGGTGATGGGTGGGAGAGTTGGATCCAACAAAGGGAAGTATTTCTTCACCCAGAGGGTCATCAGTTTATGGAATGTGCTGCCGGAAGAGGTGGTGACAGTTTCCAGTCTAGATCACTTCAAGGTAGGGTTAGACAAATTTATGGATGACAGATGTATCAATGGGTACTAGCATGAATGCCTAGGTGCATCTTTCAGGCTGGGGGGGGGGGGCAGAAGCAGGACACTTCTAATGCCATTTGCTGGGATTTGAGAGCAGGAAAAGGTTTGTCCTTGTCTCTGCTTGAGATGCCCATGAGCATTTGGTGGGCCACTGTGTGCGACAGGATGCTGGACTGGATGGGCTGTGGCCTGATCCAGCAGGGCCTCTCTTATGTTCTTACGTTCTTGTGTATTAGCACTGTGTTTGAGCCTCTTCTGTTGAGCTCCCAGAATTATCTGGTTTCTGTTTGTCTCCTATTTGTACACTGACCAAGATCAGACCACTAAGTGAATTAAGCCATTCCATGTATCTTCAGACTGTTTCCAGATTCTGCAGCTGTATTGTATGTACATTATTCAGTTCTGTGCGACTTTCAGTGTTCCTGCTAGATACAGGAAGTGTGTCACTGACAACATTTGTCTAATCGCTCCTTCATGACAGTTAAGATGTTCAGTTATTGCAGATGGGAGTAACGATGAGGAAACATCTCTCTCTCTCCTTCTCTGCCACTTATGATTTTGGGGATGACAAATGCAATCACTGAAGATCCATCAATGTCACTACCTGTGATTTTCTTTGTAGGACAGGAAGAGGAAGAAGAGGTCAGATTGATATTTCGATCTTGTTACTATTTACTTGTGACTTTATTTATATCCCGCATTTTTTCCAAAGGGACTCAAAGCGGCATACAAAAAATTAACAATCCAATACAATATATAATATTCAAACAACTACATTGTTATATAGAATATGAATATAGAATCTAAAACATATAAAACAAGCTATATAACACATATAAAAACATATACAAGAAGCTTGTGTACAGTTAATTCTGAAACCACCAAGGGAAAGTGTCTTTTAAGAACCAAGAACCTAAGAGGAGCCCTCCTGGATCAGGCCACAGCCCATCTAGTCAAGCATCCCATCGCACAAGGTGGCCCACCAATTGCCCATGGGCATCTCAAGCAGAGACAAGGGCAAACCTTCTCCTGCTCTTGAATCCCAGCAAATGCCCTTAGAAGCACCCCGCTTCCCCGCCCTCAGCCTGAAAGATGCACCTAGGCATCCATTCTAGTAGCCATTGATACATCTGTCCATAAATTTGTCTAACCCTTCCTTAAAGCCACCTAGACTGGTAGCTGGTCTTTTGTTTGAGATGTTAAGGGGGGAAGCCAAGTGATGCAAATTGCATCATGCATCTGTGCTTAGGCCTGCTCACACTGGGCCATATTTTGGAATATATCTCAGGACAGGGATCTGTCATTTGCATGGTAATACAGACTCAGGTAGGCCTCACCTGGGGCCTGCTGCCACCGGCAGACAGGAGGCCCCTATTCTGGAATATATTCCAGAATAAAGCCAAGTGCAAACAGGCCCCTAGTCGAGTGTTCACAATAGGGAGTTGTTTCTAAAAATGAGGTTGCACTTTGAAGGTGTTTTTCCACTGTCACTAGAAGTACCCATTAAGTACCCATTAATGGGTACAAAAATGTCATTTAATACCCATTAAAACACGTGCGCATGCGCACACACACACACACTTGCTCCATCTCTGCCTATGGGTTGTTTTCCATGTGTGAAGTTTGCAGGGCACCATCTGCAAGGCAGAAATAAAGGAGGAAGGAAGGAAGGAGGAAAAGGGGAAGGGAGGACGGGAAGGAGGAAGGAAAGGAAGGAAGGAAGGAAGGAAGAAGGGAAGAAAGGGAAGCTAAAAGGAAAGGAAGGGAGGAAGGAAAGGAGGAAGGGAAAGAAGGAAGGAGGGAAGGAGGGAAGGGAGGACAGGAAGGAGGAAGGAAAGGAAGGAAGAAGGGAAGAAAGGAAGAAAGGGAAGCTAAAAGGAAAGGGAGGAAGGAGGAAGGAAAGGAGGAAGGGAAAGAAGGAAGGAGGGAAGGAGGAAGGAAAGAAGGAAGGAAGGGAAGGAAGAAGGGAAGGAAGGAAGGAAGGGAAGCTAAAAGGAAAGGAAGGAAGGAGGAAGGAAAGAAGGAGGGAAAGAAGGAGGAAGGGAAGGAAGGAAGGAGGGAAGGAAGGAGGAAGGAAGGAAGAAGGGAAGGAAGGGACGGGAGAAGGGAAGGAAGGAAGAAAGGAAGAAGGAATTGAAGCTAAAACAGAAAAGGAGGAAGGGAAGGAAGATGGGAAGGAAGGGAAGGAAGGAAGAAGGGAAGAAAGGAAAAAGGGAAGGAAGGAAGAAAGGAGGCAGGGAAGGAGGAAAGGAAGGAGGAAAGAAGGCAGCAAGCAAGCAAGAAAGTTGCTGTTTTGTGCTGCTGCTGAGCCGCAGAATCGGCAGCGCTTGACGGAGCTCCCGGCCGCCGCTTCTGTCGGGACTCTTTCCTCGCTCGCCCTGCAGCGCTCCCCCTCCTGCCGCGGCCTCCCCCTCGGCGTGTCCGGGCTCTGCCCACCCAGCTCTGACGCGGAGAGACCCTCGGCGGCCACCCAACTCCGGCGGAGCGTCCGCCCGCCCGCCGCCCTCCCTCTCCCTCCACAGAGGCGGCGCGGGACCCGAGTCTCCCGCCGGGGACTCCTCGGGAAGCCGAAGACGGACGGGCGGCGCCAAGGGCAGTTCGCCTCTCCGCGAGGGGAAGCGCAGCACGCACCACCGACGTCGCCGCTGCTGCAACTGACCGGAGGCGGGCGGGCGAGCGCTTCTGATCTTGCGCCCGCTCGCCGGGCTCGAACCCGGGACAGGGGCGGCTCCGCGCCCGTTGGCGGACATGCCGCAAAGCGCTCCTCCGCCGGCGCTCTGAGCCGCGTCCGCCAGGTGCCGAAATGGACAGCTCCCCGGCCGCCTGGCTCCTGAACGGCTCCGGGGACCGAGGGGCCACCACCGACGAGCCGCTGTCGGGCCACCTCTCGTCCGCGCGGAACGTGGCCCTGGCCCTGCTCATGGCCTTATTGATGTTGGCCACCGTCGTGGGCAATGCCCTGGTGATGCTGGCGTTCGCTGCGGACTCCAGCCTCAGGAGCCAAAACAACTACTTCCTCCTGAACCTCGCCGTCTCCGATTTCCTAGTAGGTAAAGTGATCCGTTTCATCACCTATGGGTAATACTCCCAAAAACTCTCCATGGGAATTCTGACTGCTCTCTCTCTCCCTCCCTCTCTCTTTCTCCCTGGGTGTTTTTCCACTGTCACTAGAAATACCCATTTTTTACTCATTAATGGGTACTTAATGGGTACTTCTAGTGACAGTGGAAAAACACCCCCCCCCTTTCTCTCTCTTTTTGAAAGGATGGATTCTTAGCAGGATAGTAGATATGGACCTGAAAGCATTTGCTTAACCCACATTATTTGGATGATCCGGAGTAAGGCACACAACAGACACATTTTATTTCACATTATCCCTACTGTATTCCGGATTATTCAAATAATGCGGATTAAGTAAATGCTGCCTGGATGGAGGTCGAGTTTTGATTTGCAGATCCCATAGACAGAGGACAGGCTTTGAAACTTGACTTAAAAAGTCTATATATATAGGCAAACAAAACTTGAATTTAAAAGTCTATATATATAGGCAAACGGAGGTAGAAATGCATTTCTTCCACACTAATGTACTGTGGAGAAAACAGAGTATATAAAACGAGTGGATCTGTTACTTTATTATGTATTGGAACTGAGTCTTTATAAGTGGATGGGTCCTCAGCATATGTAAAAAATGATCGCCTAAATTTCACAAGTTTTAGCCCATTTTCCTGGGTTTATGACAGCGGTCATATTCAATAAAATGCACCCCATAGGTTGAATGCCAAAGCAGTGTCTTTATGCACCCCAAATTTTGAGTTTTATGTGCCGCAGGTTGTGTGTGTTTTTAGCACATCAAATTCACCCCATATTTATATGCATTTATACATTGGCGGCATTCACCCTCTCTGCTCCTGAAGAAACATGTTCTCTCCTTATTTTGTTTTCTGCTCCGAAGTGGAATATACCCGTTCCAGCCTTTGCCGTCTGCAGAGTTGTATCGGTTTTATGCTCTCGGCAGCATCAACAAGAGGCATGCGTCACACACCTTCCAGTTCCTGTTAGATTTGTGGGTTTGTGGAGGAAGCATGGAACATTTTGAACCTCGCTGGCTTTGCTCTTAAGGCAGAGTTTCTCCTGGTCTCGTCTCCAATGTTCAGTCTAAGATGCCAAAGCAAGGCACATGGAGAGAGCGCTGCAATCTACAGACAACATGCTGCTTTCCCACATTTGTATCTGGAGCACTGTTTTTGCTTTGGTAGTGATTGTTGGCTGTTGCTTACAATATTTCTAATTTGCTGGATCATATCTTCATATGTCTGTCTGTCTGTCTGTCTGTCTCTACCTACCTACCTAATCTATGCATGCATCTATCTACACATATCTATGCGTACATCTACCTACCTATACATGCACCTATCTATGCTTCTATCTATATATATTGCATACATCTACCTACAGACCTAAATGTATGTATGTACCTACCTACCTATATTTTATTCATCTCCCTCCCTCCCTCCCTCCCTCCCTCCCTCCCTCCCTATCTATCTATCTATCTATCTATCTATCTATCTATCTATCTATCTATCTATCTATCTATCTATCTGTCTGTCTGTCTGTCTGTCTGTCTGTCTGTCTGTCCCTACCTACCTACCTACCTACCTACCTACCTACCTACCTGTATCTATGCATGCATCTACACATATTTATGCGTACATCTACCTACCTATACATGCACCTATCTATGCTTCTATCTATATATATTGCATACATCTACCTACAGACCTAAATGTATGTACGTACCTACCTACCTATATTTTATTCATCTCCCTCCCTCCCTCCTCCCTCTCTATCTATGTCTGCATCTCCCCATCTATCTACGCATCTCTCTAACTGTACAAGTCAGAGCAACATCTCCATAAAGTTCCTGCTTTGGGGAGGAGTAGGGATGCCATCTTTGGTGGACTCATATAGCAGGGCTGGAAGGTCGACCGTGCTAGTAAATAGTTGAATGTATAGATAGAGATGTCAGATGGGAACAGACTGGCATCCACAATAGTTGCCTCTATATTGTAACTCATTTTTGGAAATGACTTCTAATGCAACAACAAAGAGCACTATTTACCTTCCACATGGATTGGATTAATCTCCTGATGCAGAACCTCTGACACACAGATTTATGGCTAAGCCAGACAGCCCAGGGGAAGAGGATTAAGCACAGTGGATTCTGTGCAGATTTCTTATCGATGCCAGACTAGATGGTTGGTTGCTATGCCAAGCTGAATCATATGTGTACCAAAGACGTACAAGTGGGATTGCTTCTATCCAAGTTATACGCAGTATAAAAGAAGCTCCAAGGTCTTAAAGCACAATGCCTCTAAAGGCCATTTTCAGAAAGTCAAGAGCAAATGAAGGAGTTGCCTTCATCTTCTGCTTGAGGTGCCCAGAAGCAACTGGTGGGCCACTTTGTGAAACAAGGTCCTGGATTAGGTGGGCTGTGGTCCAATCCAGCAGGGCTTCTCTTATATCCTTCTCTTGAATGAATGCCTAGATATTCCCTCCAGGCTGGTGAGTCAGGCAGGATGCCTCTTAGGGCCATTTGCAGGGAGTCAAGAGTAGGTGAAGGTTTTACTTTTCCCATTTGCTTGAGATGTCCAGAAGCAATTGGTGGGTCATTGCGTGAGACAGGATGCTGGACTAGATAGGCAGTGGCCCGATCCAGCATGGTTCTTCTAACGCTCTTTATGTCCTTTTTAAAGAATCATTTGAGAATACGTTATTTAAACAGGACAGATTTTAAGAACAGAATTATGTGTGTTTGAGATTTCATATGCATCCTCATTCAACTCCTGCACACACAATATTTTAAAAGATATTAGAGACAGATGTTAAGATGTTAGCTTTGTGGGAGGAGAGCATTTCTGTGCACACTGAGGTACCTTTAGCCTTTATAAACAGTCCCCAGGTTCCATTTTAAAGTTCCATCCCACAGTGTGAAGGGATGTGCAGATAAAAAATTGCAAGTCCGTTTTGCTGTCGAAAGCAAAAATCCATTAATTCATTTCACTGCTGAATCACTTAATCAAACCCCCAGTTTTTCACCTTTATTTTCGAACATTCTCACAAAGAAAAATACCATTTTTTCCCATTAAAAGTGTCCTTCTCATGACCAAACGGGCAGCAAAACACAAATGTTTGATCAAATTGTTTTCCGAAACAGGAGATTGATCTAGTGGTTAAGGAGCCAGACTCTTATCTGGGAATACCGGGTTTGATTCTGCCCACCCCTATGAAGCCAGCTGGGTGACCTCGGGCTAGTCATGACTCTCTTCTAAGCTCTCACAGCCCCACCCACCTCATAAGGTGTCTGTTGTAAGCAGAGGAACAGAAGGTTTGTCAGCTGTTTTGAGTCCCCTTAAATGGGTGAGGAAAAACAGGGTGGAAAAACCAACTCTTTTTCTTCCTCCATGAAGCCATCTGGGTGACCTTGGGCTAGTCACAGCTCTCTTCTGAGTTCTCACAGCCCCACCTACTTCACAGGGTGTCTGTTGTGGGGAGAAGAATAGACGCTTTGTCAGCTGCTTTGAGTTCTCTAAATGGGTGAGAAAAGCAGGGTAGAAAAGCCAACTCTTCTTCTTCCACGAAGTCAGCTGGGGGACCTTGGGCAAGTCAGGCAGCCTTGGAGAAGTCTCCATGCAAAGCCCTAATACGGGCTACATGCGAGACAATGGGCGAGTTCCCACTCAAGGAATAAAGTGCTATATACAACACTATTTACAGTGGGATTTACATCAATATGTAAAGCGTGTTAAAAGGAAGCAAACAGCATCTGGCAATCGGATGTAACCCCGATTTTCTGTCCCCACTCTAAACACTTAAAATGCTTCCAAAAATAGATGGGGAAAGCAATTCTTTCCCCTCCTCTCCCCATTGCCCAGGGCCCAGGGCAGCAGTGGCAACTCAAGCCCCGTTCGTCCGTTCCACCTCCACAGCCACCATCCCCAGCAGGGGTTCCCTCCGAAAAAAGCACCCTGGCTGGCTGGCTCGCTCTGCTGCCGCTGCCACCTGCACACACACACACACACACACACACACACACACACACACACACACACACACACACACACACACACACACACACACACACACACACACACACACACACACACACACTTAAACATACACATAACTCCCAGATCCTGCAGCAGTTTCCTCCATTTCCCTTTTAAAGATGAGAATTTTTAAACAGCCAGAAATGCGCAAAATTGCAACATTGTTATCAGGTATGAAGTGGGTGGATTGCAACAATGAAACCGGCTGCTGTACAGGGTGGATTGTAACAATGAAACAGCGGCTGTACATTTTAACTGAAAGGGGCTGTCCTGCAGGGTGAAACCCCATCCACTTCATGATGTATTTGCCCAAATACTGCTCTAGTGTTCCCACAACAATAAGGAAGAAGCGTTTTAAAAGCCAAAACTGGGGGGAAAAAAGACCTTAAAAATCAGGAGTTTATTTATTCCATTTTAAAGCCAAATAATCCTCAAAATACCCCTAAAACTGATTGGGAATGGGGATGACAAGGATTCAAACCATTTTTAAACAGTTTTAATTGATTGGGGGTAGGAACGACAAGGATTCGAGGGGCGCGTCTTCATGGCATGTGTTATTTCAGTTTAAAGAATTCGAAA
>MTQE01002217.1:4064643-4078792 GCA_014337955.1 Aspidoscelis marmoratus | reverse complement strand
CCCAGATAAGAGTCTGGCTCCCTAACCATTAGACCAAACTGGGTCACAGAAAGCCACCTTGGTCCCCCTAGTTGATGACCTTCTCCAGGAGTGGAACAGGGGGAGTGCAAACCTTTTGGTGCTCCTGGGTCGTTCAGCAGCTTTGGATAGCATTGACCATGGTATCCCTCTGGAAAGGCTATAGAGGTTGGGCGTTGGAGACAGTGGTTCTGCTCCTGTCTCCAAGGCTGTTGCCAGAAAGTAGGAATGTGCACACAAATATTTGAAACATTCAAAATTCAATCAAATTCGTTTGAATTTGGACATTCGAATTCGAATCAAGTGTCTATAAATTCGAATTGAAACATTTGAACAAATTTTGAATTTTTGAGTCTGTTTGAACTATTCAGACATTCATATGTGATGATGCATACTTGCACATATGTATCTTTCCTGCATCCGTGTGCACTCATACGGGATGAAAGCGGGATGCATACAGGATAAATATGGAATGCGTACAGATGTGTACGGGATGGGTAACGATGCATATGGGTACATACAAATGTTGTTGACATTCATATGTGCAAATTCGAATCAAAGATTCAAATGAATAGATTCAACTCTATTCAAATCGAATTGAATGTGAATACATCCAAATTTTAAAGATTCAAATCGATTTAAATTTTTGGGTGAATCCCAAAAATTGCATTTGTGGTTGCGAATGGTTGCGAGGGACCTTTGCTCAAAATCTTGGGAACTCACTTGTGGGGCTCCGTGGGGCTCAGTAGTATCTCCCATGCTTTGAATATCTATATGAAGCCTCTGGAAGAGGTTGTCAGGAGTTTTGGGGTCAGCAATCATCAATATGTAGATGACACCCAACTCTATCTTTCCATGCTATCTGCAACACACCAGGAAAGGGATCTCAGGGTTCTGGTAGACAGTTCAATGAAGGTGTCAACCCAGTGCGTGGCAGCACTGAAAAAAGCTAATTCAGTGCTAGGAATAATTAGGAAGGGAATAGAAAATAAGTCAGCTAGTGTCATTTTGCCCCTTTATAAATCTATGGTGAGGCCACATTTGGAATATTGTGTACAATTCTGGTCACCATATCTCAAGAAGAATTATGGAACTGGAAACGGTGCAGAAAAGGGCAACCAGAATGATTAAGGGGCTGGAACAAAATCCCTTACGAAACCAGGCTGCAACATCTAGGCCTCTTCAGTCTGGAGAGATGGCGTTTAAGAGGGGACCTGACTGATTTATATAAAATTATGCATGGTATAGAAAAGGTGGATAGAGGAAATTTATTTTCTTTATCACACAACAATAGAACCAGGGGGCACTCTGTGAAGCTGATGGGTAGGACAGTCGGATCCGACAAGGGGAAATATTTCTTCACCCAGAGGGTCATCGGTTTATGGAATTTGCTGCCGAAAGAGGTGGTGACAGCTACCAGTCTAGATGGCTTTAAGGTAGGGTTAGACAAATTTATGGATGACAGATGTAATGGCTACTAGAATGAATGCCTAGGTGCATCTTTCAGGCTGAGGCGGGGGGGGCACTTCTAAGGCCATTTGCTGGATTCAAGAGTAGAAATAGGTTTGTCCTTGTCTCTGCTTGAGAAGCCATGAACATTTGGTGGGCCACTGTGTGCGACGGGATGCTGGACTAGATGGGCTGTGGCCTGATCCAGCAGGGCTTCTATAATGTTCTTATGAATCAGGAGAGGTGGTTGAACTGCTTGACAAGTGCCTGGGGGTGCAAATGGACTAGTCAGGGGCCAATGAACTGAAACCAAATCCAGACAAGACAGAGGGGTCTTGGGTCTGTGAAGTTGGAAGGCACCTTGTCGTTGATAGCGTTTAATGTCCCAAAAAGGACATGTGCGAAATCTGGGAATGCTCTTGGATTTTGCACTCAATAGAGGAAGAGGTCGACATAGCCTACTTCAAGATATAACTGATTTGCCAACTTTGTCCCTTTTTGGAAAGAGTTGTTTCCCATGGTCTGATAACTTTCAAATTGGACTGTTGTAATGTGCTCTACATGGGGCTGCTTTTGAAGATGGTTTGGAAGGTGCAGCTGGTTCAGAATGCAGCATTGACAGCTGGCTGGAGGCCAATTATGCCAGTTTTAAAAGAGCTGCACTGGCTGCTAATTCACCACCGGACCCAATTCAAGGTGCTAACCTTAATCTATAAGACTCTAAATGGTTTGGGTCCTAAATATCTAAAAAGAATGTCTTTCTCCCTATCAGACGGCTTGTGGCTTCATATCTGGCCCTCCCGGTTGTACCACCTCCTTCAGTAGTCGAAAGAGTAGGGACCCAGGATAGGGCCTTCTCAGTGGTGGCCCCCAGATTGTGTAATAGCTCCCCCCCCCAAGGTGCGCCTTCAGGTAATACATTTAGAAAGTTGTTATAAACACAGTTATATACAGTGCCCTTTGACTGAAATATGGAAACAACTTCCTCCCCCCACATTCTGTTATTATGTGAGTATCTTATTATTTTAATATGTTCATTTAATATTTTGTTTTCTATTGCTGTCTCCCACCCTGAAACTTTCATGTACGGGATGAAAAAACATGCAAGTAAATAAATAAATAAATAAATAAACTATGGAATTTGTTAACACGTGGTAACCGTTTGGATGGCGTCAAAAAGCATTGGACAAATTCACAATGAACAAAGGCAACTAGCTACTAACTAGCCACTAGCCTTGAGGGGCATTTTGCTAGGAAACTGTGAGGAGGGCACATTTTTGATCTTCTGACCTGTTCCTGCTCTTCCACAGAGAACTTCGGACTAGAGATGTTCAAGAATGTTCAAAAACCCGAATATTCGATTCAGATCTGATGAAGTTTGACATTTGAATTCAAATTGGATTTTTGAAAATCCAGATTTGACATTCGAACTTGAATACAGATTTTTGAAAATCTGATATGGATTTTCAAATGATTCGAATGTGTAGATTCGCATCTACCGTATACGAATCTGCCCGAAAATTATCCGCATCTTGCGCTTAAAACACGGGATTAAACGGGATGCGTACGGGATAATATGGGATGCATACAGAGTTTTCCGGCATGCGCACAGATACGTATAACAGATATGAATGTTGTCGACATTCGTATTTTTAAATACGAATCTAACATTTGAACATACGGATTCGAATGTTAGGGATTCGAATCGGGTTTTAAGACATTTGAATCTTAAATATCCGAATCGAATCAGATTTTATGACATTCAAATCTACTCGGATTCAAATGTCAAAAATAGATTTCTGCACATCCCTGATTCAGACAAGCCAAGCAGATCTGTTTCCAGAAGCAGCTTAGCTTTAGAGATTGCTCCCGGCCCAGAGGAAGTATTCTGAACCAAGAACGCTATGCATGTGAATTGAAGCAGTCTGGAGGTTGTCTGCACAGATGCTGGTCTGGCTGGGCCTATATTGGAAGCCAGAGAACAAACGTTCCTTAGCTTCAAAATGGCATGCTGGGAACTTTTGAGCAACATCCCTAGAAATCGCCCCAAAAGTGAACCATCCTCTGAAGCACAAAACAGGCCATGGGCTGCACCTGCCACACCCACACACCGAATGCACAGGAAAACAGCAGGAACTGGGATCCTTGCTTGGCCTTTTTAACAGTCCACAGCTAGAGCGCTTCTGGGTTTGGGTTCCATGCTCAAGAGCCATCATCCATCCATACACACCAGTGCCAAGTGGCTTGATCCAAATGGATTGGCTGAATGTTGCCAGTGGTTCTGGGTGCTTCTAGGAGCACCTAACGGTGCTGGATACTACTGCTAAAATTTGAACATATTGCATACAACATAGACAAAAGGAAACAAGAAAGGAAACAGGGTATATAAGATGCATTGCATTTTAAATATCCTGTTTCCTTTCCTTTCTTTTTTCCTTTTGTCTATATTGTATGCCATATGTTACAAAACTTAAGTTATCTCACCAGGAGATAAGCAGAATCATCTTAAGCTTCCCCAGCAACTGTGACAAATGTGATGAATTGCCTGCCTCGCACTGGATTTTGCTGGTGTATTTCCTTCTTAAATTGATTAACAATGAAGGAGTCGGAGTAACCAAAATGCCTCACTCAACACGATCATTCAACTGCACATAGAGTTCCCGTACTCCTCAAGGTACCTCCAGATGCAAGTAAAAAGCCATGATGCTCCTAGGATGGTGTTGGGATTCCCACTCCTATTTGCTAAAATCAGAAAGTGAGGTCCTTCTTGCAGATCTGCTAGCTTCATAGGTACAAGGAGCTGTGGCTTGAGAGAAGGCACCCTCCCCATCCTTGGAATAGCATCCCTGTGGGAGTACCACCAGGGACAACCTTTTGTGGCTTTCAGCACCAGGTTAAAACATACCTTTTCACCTGGACTTTTGATTCCTAGTTCCTCTGAATGTAGTCTTTCCAGGGTGAGAGGAAGTGAGTTTTTAATTTAATTTAATTTAATTTTTAATTTAAGAGTTTTATATACTGCTCTTCACCCATAAAACAGTATGAGACACAAGTTAAAATATAACCCGCTCTCTCTAGCAGTCCAAAGCTCCCTCTCTGTTGTTTCAAAGTTCTTTGGGGGGAACAAGAGTAAAGCATAGCCAAATGTTCTGAGTTCCAAGATGCCAGAGGATCTACGGTGTCAGATATCAGTCCAAGGATCAGAAATACAAAGAGCACATGAACCAAGGTTGCAGGATAAAGAGACATTGTCTGCAACAAGGTCTGCAGGAGTGGGCCGTGCTTAAGTAGGCGAGGAGGAATCACGGCCACTTTGGCACAGGCGCTTGGCCTGCAGATGCGCTGACCGTCTCAGCTGTTGTCGCTCTTGCCTCAGAACACTGGGGAAGGGTATCTGTAGTAACGAATTGGGACTCACACGCAGGATGGTTGCCAAGTAAAAGAAGTAAGCCTTCTTTATTAAGACACAACAAGGCTTTTTATACAGTTTCTCTGAACAATGGAAAAGTACCCTCAGGAAACCCATATTTGGTTACAAGAAGAGAACTGGACTGAACCAGTATATACCCCCATATAACAGCCTAAATGCAAGGATAGTGCTACATAGGAAATGCCATATATGGTATAATGATGAGGACCAATAAAAGCCTGTCTCTGTGCATGTGGACATCTCGTGTCAGCATCCTTGGATGCTGCACATTGTTTACATGTACTGTGGATGTTATGACTTCCTTGAGAGAGATATTAGGAAAGTTACAGTGACCCAGGATGTATCCTTTGGTCTAGTATTTTCAGCCTAGCAACTGCTTAGCAACAGCTTCTTTAGCTTTTAGCTGAAGTGGGTAAATCGCACCCCCACAGGTATCCCCCAGCGTCTTCGTCCACATTCACACTGACTTTCAAGAGATAGGTCTTCGGAGGAGGAGGAGGGGCTGATCGCATGCAGGATGACACTGGAGAATAGAACCTCCTGGCTCTCACCCAGGGAGTAGCTGTAAACCTGCTCCCCCTCCAGAAACAATTGCCTCTCACAAAAATTGATATAGCCCAACTGGAGAGAGATCAGCCTCTCACTCAGACCCCTCCCCTTACCTTGTGTCCTGTGCCCCAGTGATAGCAGTGGGAGGACAGAGACAGGTTGGATGGGTTCTATTTTAAGTATATTTTATTGTTTGTTTTATCAGATCTTGTAACTGGCCCTGCGGCCTCCATGTGAAGGGAGGAAACAAATGCAATTAATTTAATCAGTCAGTCAGTCAGTCAACAGAAAAGGCCTGGTGCACTGCAGGAGGGAGATTGTTCTGCATTATAGGGGCTACCACAGAGAAGGCCCTATCCTGAGGGGAGTGATTTGAAGAGCTCCAAGAGCTTTCTAAATCACTTTGCCGCTAAACCATCATGATGACCCTTATGGCAGAATGGAAGGGAAAGTACCACACTTTTCCAACATATTGAATGCTCAACAGGAGGTCAGTGCCTTGCAGGTACTGCACCCTCATTGTGTGTTCAAACCACCCAAATGCTCCTTAATTGTTGTTGTTATTAATACAGCACTAAAACTTCAGGGTTCATTATTACCCATTTTATACAGTTATACTGCCTTAATTGTTTAATGCAAACCTTAACATGATATATTAATACTGTATATTTTTTTTTAAAAAAAACTTTTTTATTCATTATGACTGAATGCTTTCTGCCTTTCGTCCACTAATTTAATCATTCTGGTTGTCAACAGCAAGTTTCGAAAAGCAGGGTTTGAAGTAGTACCTAAAAAAGCATCCAAACTACATGCCGCACAAAGGATTTCAAGGGAAACCCAAATAAGGTCACCAAAACCATCTGAGAAGAAAATAAATACATTTTTTCTGCTCTTTTTGTTTTGCCTGTCTCAGATCAATGGCTACAAGCTAGGTGAAAATTATAGCTTTTAGCATCTCCATAATTAGCATGAGATGAAGAAGCAGAGTAAGATGTAAACAAACTAATTTCTGCAAATTGAATTCCTGGGATAGATCTCAGAGAAATATAGCACCAGCACTGGAAGGGAAGACGTACTGGGTATACTTTAAAACTGAATTAGAGCCTTGGCCTTTTCTGCACTTACTGCCCTTAATCTGAATTAGTAAATCTGAATTAGTTTATTCCACACCAACTGAGGGCAGAAGCATCTGCATTGAGCAGACTGGACAGATGCATCATGCGCTTCCCCAGTTCCGGAAGAGGCTCGAGTGTTTCATCTGGAATCTTACCCACAGCAGCATTAGGGGAAAGGTAGTTGCATGTGTGTCGCAGTTAAACCTGCACCGTGCGTAGTCTATTTAGGGTGAAGTCCTTCACAGAATGAGCCCTATCTGGTTGAAAAATGGATCCTTCAAGTGAAGACACTCTGGGTGTGTCCAGACTGGGGGATACTGCACGTTCTGATGTGCACTCAGTGTGTGGACGTCACACCAGACACCTGATACTTTGTAGAGGTGGCGCATTATGCCACTGCTACTGTGGATTTACCTGCTGTGGAATGATCAACACTTGCTCCACAGTATCAGGTAATTTCAGAGTTTCCCGCCATCCTGTCAGTGACAGCTGAGAGGTGTGCTACAAATTTTTATATAACTGCGGATTTTTATTCACTAGTCTGGAAGGGACCTCTGTCTCGGAACTCACCCTGTGTAGACTACTGGACCGAGTTGCAAATTGGCCCTATGCCTCTCAGAGCCTCCACAGATCCTTTTTTTCTTTTCAAGTCTGTTGCTTGGCTTTCAAAATGCTCTTTTTATTATTTTGTTTCTGTTCCATAAAGACTATCAAATTTGTTTTATCTTTGTCTGAGACTCCATCTCAGCCAATTGCATTCTGTCTTTGACAGTTCTTAAAACCTACCTTTTAGCTTAAAAATCCCATTGGGATAACAGGAAAAGTAACACCCCAGGAAAACTAATTTATTCCTTTTACATCTTTTTGATTGTCACAGAGTAAAAGAGCATGAAAAGTGACGTAGAATTTGTGGCACTGCATGGTACTGGAAGATAAGTTCCAGGAAGAAATCTCTGCGATAAAAATGGTGTGTCTTTTGAGCATATTCCCATTTTTGCTTGCTAATTGGGATGTAGTAATAATGTATCATAAAAGGACACACCCATATTCTGGCTTTTTTTTTTTAAAAAAAATGTTCATTAAACCTGCTCATATCCTGCATAGGAAACTAATGAACTAATTGGCAGAGCTACAATAAAAACCAATCAGGAGTAAATTATATGCTGCAGGTTTGGAAGGAGCTAAAAGCTTTTTTTTTTTTTTAACCAGAGATATAATTAAAACTATCATGCAAATATCTTACCCTGATGGTTTCTTAAGAGTATAGGACCTGGAGTCTTGGAACAGTCAGAAAGCCTACGGTGCTTGAGTAATACAAACAGCTTTGTTTGCACAGACTCCAGATTTGCAAATACCTGCTGATGGTCCAGGGTCATAAATGAGTAATGGTGGAGTACTTTTTGGGAAGGATCTACACATTGCCTTTATGGAGCCATGAATGTGTCATAAAAGAGTAGGTGGTTATGTCCCCAAATAATACAATTTTGGAAGACTGTTACTACTAGGGAAGTGTACAGATATTCGTAAAATTCGTTGTCTGAATTTCTCCAAATTTGGACATTTGTACACAAATCAAATGTTACGACATTCATACATTAACCTTCGTACAAATATGAATATTTCACACATTCATATGAATAGTTCAGACATTCGTATAAATAGGTTAGGCATTCATTAAACTGGGGATATGGGAAAACGGCTGCACCAGTCACCTCTGCAACGGATCCAGATTGCATTCAACATGGATCGAGGGAGGATTAAAAGTGGATTCAGGTTGGATTTGACACTTTCAGAGCACTGATATGTTACGGGATACGTTTATATTGGATACATTTCGGATATTCATACAAATTTGTACGAGTATATTCGTATCAAACATAATCCTATCACATTTGAAGGGGATCTGTTTGAACAAATACTGATGTTCTAACATTCAGTTCGTTAGGAATTGGATGTCAAAAAAACCATTCTTGCATATCCCTAGTTATTTCTGAAATCCGAGCAATCATGGGTATAAATTTTGGATGTTATCTAGAACTATGTCTATTGCAAAATTATAAAGGGCAAAAAAGTAAGAGAGAATCAGAAATATAAATCTGTTGCTGATGGCTGCCGTATCAACCACAACCAGCGCATGGAAGGATGCGGGAAAACGTAAAGTTGAAATATGGCATAATTATACTGTTGACCATTTAAAATTTTATTTTTATAGACATTGGTGGTTGAATTTTATTGGAGTACAGAGTAGGGTATCAGTCAAAGAGAAGTGGAAAGACTTAAATTCAGTTTCATTAATAGACTAGGCGTGACAAATGTATTGAGTGAAGAAATAAGGAATGTGATAAATAGCCTTAATAACTGAATTATAAGATCTGCATTGGGGCAAAGGGAAAATGAAAAATTGGAAATATGCTTGGATTTTGTAATTATGAATGCAGATGTAAAATGAGAATGATTAAGGGTCTGGAACACCTCCCTTACGAAACCAGGCTGCAACGTCTAGGCCTCTTCAGTCTGGAGAGACGGCGTTTAAGAGGGGACCTGATTGAAGTATATAAAATTATGCACGGTATAGAAAAGGTGGATAAAGAAAATTTATTTTCTCTATCGCACAACACTAGAACCGGGGGCACTCTATGAAGCTGATGGGTAGGAGAGTCAGATCCGACAAAGGGAAGTATTTCTTCACCCAGAGGGTCATCGGCTTATGGAATGTGCTGCCGGAAGAGGTGGTGACAGCTACCAGTCTGGATGGCTTTAAGGCAGGGTTAGACAAATTTATGGATGACAGATGTATCAATGGCTACTAGAACGAATGCCTAGGTGCATCTTTCAGGCTGGGGGGGGGGAGGAACTGGGACGCTTCTAAGGCCATTTGCTGGGATTCGAGAGCAGGAGAAGGTTTGTCCTTGTCTCTGCTTGAGATGCCCATGAGCATTTGGTGGGCCACTGTGTGCGACAGGATGCTGGATTAGATGGGCTGTGGCCTGATCCAGCAAGGCTTCTCTTATGTTCTTATGTTCTTATCTAAAATGGATATCAATAAATTAAACTTCTCACAAGAAAAATAAAATACTGTCTTAAGATATACTGTCATTGTTTTAATTTATGTTTGATTTTAAATGTTTTCACCTGCCCTGAGACCTTCAGATATAGGGTGGGATAGAAATATAAATAATTACTGCCTCTTAGTTATGTAGTTACTACAAGTGAAGCTCATAGAAGCATCAGTTCAATGATCCAGCAGATGTTTGAGAAGGGTTCATGGCCCTTTCTTCACAGGCAGGTAGACTTCCCCATGGGTTAATCTAGGCCCTTGTAGTGTGGGCCAGAAGAAGCCTTGCTCCCCTGCACCTTAGAGCAGAATGTCTGCACAGAACTAAGCCACAGAGTGGATACAGTCCCAAAATAATTCCGTATTCTGCTGTACCTGTGGATCTGTTAAAAGTGATTCACATGTGAATTACTGTTTGTTTACTAGGCCATCACGGGCATGAAGACAGCACACCCTTCGTAGTTTGGAATATCAGGCCCAACCTCTTTTTGACTGGGCACCTGGAAACAATGCTGGAAATACTGTATGCCACTCCTGGGTGGGCCTTGAAAAGGCTCCGGTCAGGAACTTCAAAGGGTGAGAACTTACGTTGCTGGCCTTCAAAAGGTTGCCCTGGCCTTTGGACCTTTGGGCCTGGCCTGGCCTGGCCTGCCTGGCATGTAGACAGCTGTATTGTGGCTCGGGACAACAGGGCTTACTAGCATTGGTCAGGGCCTCCCTTGGACTGATCTGTGGTGCAGAAGGGATACCTGTAGTCTATATCATAGATTGCCCCAAAGGTAAGGGTGGGTAGAAAGGGCCCTTTAAACATCAAGGTTCCTTTTTTTGTGTGATTTAGATGTTTTAACAAATGACAGTTTTGTCAGCTGCCCATAGAACCTTAGTCATTTGGTGGCTACCTAAACACTTCATGGTGAATGAAACTGAAGGTACGTGCCACTGAGTCTAGAGCAAGGGTTTCCAACCTTTTGGCATCTCTGGGCCATCCTGGAAGAAGAAGGGCTGTTTGGGGGCACCCATCAAATACGCAAACACTAACAAAAACTGAAGAGAAAAAACAAAGTCCGTGCATAATTTCCTAATGTCTGATTTTGTGTTGGGCCACGCTCATAGTCATCTTGGGCCAGGTTGGACACCCCTGGTCTAGAGTGTTGCTGTTGTGCACAATGAAGACCAGTTGAGGTATAAGAAAATGAGGTTTCCAGTCGTCCTGTTGTTCTTCCCCAGCCTTAAAGTCTGTATCTCTGGACCTCTGCAATGCTTCAGTAACACTGAATAAAAGTAGCTGTGTCTTCTCTCTTTGTAGGTCACCTACAGAGCTCACCAAGGGGACACCAAGCGCACTGTCTATAAAATGCTGATGGTTTGGGTCTCAGCCTTCCTGCTCTATGGACCTGCAATTATTGCCTGGGAATATATTTTTGGACCAGTCACTGAAAATGATCAAGAATGCCATGCTGAGTTTCATGAAAACTGGTATTTCCTCATCACGGCCTCCACCATTGAGTTCTTCACCCCTTTCATTAGTGTGACTTTTTTCAACGTGAGCATTTACCTGAACATCCAGAAACGCACAAAAGCCCGCTTGGATGTTCTGCCAGATGCCCATAGCCAGAGCTTTATGGAGGGGATAGAAATGAGTACCAAAACCAAACTTTCCATGAAATGCTTAAAAAGGGAACATGGAGATGCTCCATGCCTTCCGGCTCCAAAGTGGGACACGGAAGAGGAGGTTGCTGAAGACAGCACAACTGCCAAACGTTCACAGTCCTCAAGCACAGAGGATGCCCCAAACCATCAACTGAAATCACCCAACAAAAGGAGCGACAAACATTCTGCATCCTCCTCGTCTTTAGACAAGCGGGTTAGGACAACCACAGACAGCATGACTCAGCGCTTTAGGCTCAGCAGGGACAAGAAAGTCGCCAAGTCGCTGGCTATCATCGTGGGCATTTTTGGCCTCTGTTGGGCACCGTACACTCTTCTCATGATTATCCGAGCTGCGTGTCAAGGCACCTGCGTCTCAGAGGTCTTGTACAAGATCTCTTTCTGGCTTCTATGGATCAACTCTGCCATCAACCCTGTCCTTTACCCACTCTGCCACTACAGCTTCAGGAGAGCATTCGTGAAACTGTTGTGCCCCAAGAAATTAAAAATTCAGCCGCACAAACCATTCCGGAAGTGCTGGAAGTAAATCAATTCAATCTGTGTAGCTTGAAAAGAATATCTTCCACCGTGTTGTCCTTCATTGGGCACTTCCTTCCTCCTCTTCTCCCCTCCCTCCCTCTCTACCCCTCCCTCTTTCCCTTCCTCCCTATCTTTCTTTCTTTCCTCCCTCCCTTTCCCCTTCCCTAACTCATGCAGTCCCTCCCCCTCTCTCCCCCTCTTTTCCTCCCTCCCTGTCTTTCTTTCCTCCCTCCCTCCCCCCTTCCCTCCTTCAGAGGGCCATCAGTCTATGAAATTTGCTGCCGGAAGAGGTGGTAACGGCTACCAGCCTAGATGGCTTTAAGGAAGGGTTAGACATTTATGGATGACAGATGAATCAACGGCTACTAGAATGGATGCCTAGGTACATCTTTCAGTTGGGGTGGGGGAAGCAGGATGCTTCTAAGGCCATTTGCTGGAATTCATGAGCAGGAGAAGGTTTGCCCTTGTCTTTGCTTGAGATGCCCATGGGCAATTGGTGGGCCATTGTGGGAAACAGGATCCCACACTAGATGGAATGTGGCCTGATCCTGTAGAGCTCCTCTTATGTTCTTATGTTCCCTCCCTCTCTCCCCTTCCATCTTTCCCTCCCTCTGTCCCTGTCTTTCTTTCTTTCTTTCTTTCTTTCTTTCTTTCTTTCTTTCTTTCTTTCTTTCTTTCCTTCCTCCCTTCTTTCTGAGAATTGACTTTCTCACTGAGCATTCTCCGATCTAGAATTCTGTAAACAGTGGTGGCTGATGCCCATTGTGACTGGCAAGGCAGAGGGCAAGGGAGCTAAATTTAAGAAGCACCAGAGGGCAGAATGGGTAGAACTAATGGTAGAGGAGATGCTGTTTAGGCTGCAGTTCTGTCCAGACCCCCTCAAAAATTGACTTCCGCAAACATAATTGATTATGCATAGGTTACCCAAGTTGGCAGTTCCTGTGCAGTGAGCAGTTAAATGACCTGTCACTTTGTTTGAAGTGTTGAACCCTGAATTTTTTTACATGTTATTAAATTGCATTCCAAAAAGAAAACAAAACAAAACAAAGATTACTAGACTAAGCAGGGACAGTGAAAGAAGAGAACTGTCTTCCTAGGAATCAATTTACTGATGAAAAACAGCAGTTACACACTGGTCAGTATTTGGGACCAGCAAGCATACTAAACACCTGCCTTCCACATGCTGCTAGAACTGATGCCTAGGTGCCACCTCCAGGTTGGAGAGACAGGCCTGATACCTCTGAAGGCCATTTGCAGGGATTCAGGAGCAGGTGAAGATTATACCAGCCAGTGTGGAATCACTCCAAGACTTCAGCCATAAGGCCACTGAAAAAGCAATCTCAGTGATGGAAGATTCTGGTCCCACATGCTGTTGACATGGCAAAACCTACCAGCCTTCAGAAGGCCTTCCAGCTGTGGGATGAGAATTCCGTACCTGTGAGATTTTTCAACCTTGCTAGTTGTCTGTCAGAATGGAAGTGGCTCCAGGAGTTGACCACTTTCACCCCTGGTAGTTCTCTTTTGCCACCGTCACCTTATACAGCAGAAGACGGGGTGAATGAGAGCGTAAGCCACACTTGGAATCATCTATCACACCCTGCATTTCTGCACTTGCTTTCCTGCCCATTGGACAGGAATGGTGCAGGATAGACGAACATTTACTAGCGCTTGCAATGCAAGTGCTGGTACACAGCAGCCTAGCCCACCTGCGATCGGTCACTTACCTTCATCTGGTGGCACATCTGATCCTCTGCAGAGTGCTGCCACCTTGTGTGCAGGACCCTGAACAACTGCACATGTGCCAGTGCCATTGGTATGGCGCTGCTAACTCTCTGTACAAGTGCAGTCACGTCTGGGGGGTTCATCTGAGTGCCAGCGCATTTGTGTGGAAGCTCTGATGCCCCTCGCGGCAGGAAAGGTGTGGATGGTTCCTGCTGGATGCTCCCAGGTAAGTTCCCAGTTGTGCTAGGTTAAGGTTAGTGTGCTTGTGGTGCACAATTTTGTGCACCACAGCTAGTGTGCAATTAGTCAACCTCTGGGTAGGCGGGTGGTGTTTTAGGCTGTAAATGCCTCCTGCAAGGGCAGATGTACCTGCCCAGAGGTTAACTAATTGCATACTACGTGACAAAGTGCAGAAATGCCCATGCTTTACTGATAATGCCGTGATTGATATCCACTCTTTAAGTGTACAGTGTATGAATCTTACCTGAGGCAAGAAGCCTTCAAAGTCTTTTCTGAAAGCTGAACTAAAGAAGAAATAGCTATTATTGCAAATGGGAGGAGAAATCAGTGCCCTTGCATTAAAAGGGCCTTTCTGCACTTAGCCTTAGGGCCTTTTCCCACTAG
>MTQE01002217.1:4051097-4064633 GCA_014337955.1 Aspidoscelis marmoratus | reverse complement strand
AGATCTCCAGGAGGACCCCATCCCAAAGATCTGGACTGTGTGTGGAAAAAGGGGGCTATTCTGGATCATATCCCAGAATAGGGCCTGGCTGTTTGCATGATCATACAGGCTATGGAAGGCACCAAGTAAGGCCTCCCATAGCCTGCATTAGCATGCGGACAACAGACCCCTATCCCAAGATATATTCCAGAATAAAGTCCAGCGCAGAAAGGGCCAAATTGTCTCGAGGTTGATGCTTTAACACTTAATGTGTTGACTTAAGCAAAGGTAACATATGCCCTTGGGTGGAGCCCTATTCTATACGAACGCTTCCATGAAGTTGTCTTGGGAACAATGCAGAAATGGTTTGTCATTGAATTCTTTCAGTGAGATACTGAGAGCTGAACCAGGACCCTGTGTATGCAGAGCAGATCCTGAGCGCTAAGCTACAGCCTTTCTTGGAGGCTTGTGTATACTTCTGGGGCTGTTAGGCTACGATTTGCACTGATGGCCACTAACCAGGGACAGGGGTTCCAGAGATTAGCACCTATCCCAAGCTGAAAACTAATGCTGTAACCATTTTTGGCTGAGCCCTGTAACTCCCGATAAGAGCAGCTGAATACAGTTGCAGGAGGGGTGGGCATCAGCTCAGCTCAACACAGCTGTATGATTAATGTCAGGTGATTCCTGGGCAGAGGCAGCAAAGTCCCTTCCAGATTAAAAAAAACAACAACTAGTATTTATTGAAGTACATTTGAGGGACTTAGTGGATGTCACAAAACTAATGGCCACCTTGCTGACCTCAGAGCTGGAAAGCAGGCCACGGCAACACTCTCGTACAGCTCTCATAGTCTACCAGCCATTTAAGTTGGGTAAAAACAGTCCTGGGATATCCAGCACTACTTTTACTTAGCTGGAAAGTAAAGAATTCACCGGCTGCCTGATGAAGGCCTTTCCACACTGGGCCTTAGTCTGGATTACATATAAATTTGCCATCTGCAGGCTACGGCAGGCCCCACGCATCCCATTTCTGTTTCCCCCTTTGTGCCGGAAAGCAAATGCAAAGCAACGCCAATAGTTTCTCACCGGATCACTTTTAAGCATGCCAACCTAGTGAGCCTTCTTAAAACCTACTTGGTTTTCTTTAAGGGTGCATTTCCACCGGCCCTTTGGTCTGGCCTGAATCTGTCTCGAGAGCCCAACGTCCTGACACTTTGATGGGATTCCCTGTTTCTGTGGACTATATGTCCAATAATTCGGGGAATCCCTGTTTGGATTTCTACAGGACTCACTGCGGAATCCTGTTGATATCCTAATATTTATTAATGGGAATGCTGCCTGTGCTGATCTCCTCAACCACCCACCATGTACTTTCTCCCCACCCCTTTCCTTCATCCTTCCTCATCTCTCCCAGTGCTTGCCTTTCCCCCTGCACCTTTTTTCCATCTTTCCTCATTTCCCTCAGTACTTGCCTTTTCTCCCTACACCTTTCCTCCGTCTTCCTTAATCTCCCCCGGTGCTGGCCTTTCCCCCAGCCCCTTTCCTCCGTCAGCTGGAGAAGGGTGAGTAAGGCAAGCAGTGGAATGATGACGAAAGTCGGAGGAATGGGCCGGGGTGGTGGTGGTGGCACCCCAATGCAGTCGGGACAGCTGCAGAAAGCCCTCAGCGCTGGTCAAAATAATAATAATAATAATAATCCTGGTTAAAACCGAATTTTTTGACCAGTGGAAATGTAGCCTCAAAGAAGAAATCCAAAAGAGTCCATCAGTTGCTGTACACCTGATTGTTTCTTGTGAGAGATTAAGTCTCTATAATACTAGTCTCGTTATTCCTGTGGTCTTCATTAGTGAGGTATCTACGTCTTTAGCAATATAGATTCTTGGTGTCCTGTCCCGTGTGTGCAGTTTTTGCCGCTGAAGAAAGGTCTCAGTCCAGTGACAACTGGGGATGTGCACAAATATTTGTGCCATTCGAAATGTGTACAAATGTTTGTGAATTTTGACATTTGCAAGCAAATCTAAAGGGGCCTCCTGTGCATACATGGGCCCCCATATGCTCATGAATCAAATGGATCCGGCCTTTGCTGAAGCTAAGGCTGTATCTCCCTCTCCCTGGCCTCCATCCTGCCAGGCCAGGCCCCCTTACCTTTGGCCAGATGTGGGAGATGCACACACACATCTGGAAGGCCTACTTGGGCCTAGGAGGGGTGCACAGTGGTAGTGGTGGCAGGTGAGAGGTGGGGCAAAGTGGGATGTGAAGTGAGTTGGGGGAGGTCCCTTCACATGGGAACATTTGACGGATGTTCGTGCATGAAGCTGAAGTCCCCCACATTTGTGTCGGGGTGGGTGGGATTTGTATGAAGCCGAATATTCTTCCTGCTCATTCCTAGAGACAATTTGCCTTTTGACGAACAATGAAATGCCTTTTTTCAAATGATGTAACACATAATATCAGCTAACCTGCATGTTTGTCTAATTGTGTGACTGTAAGTTTTCCTTGTAATGCTGCTAATTTTCAAGAAATATAATTAAAAAAAACCCTTTTCTTAGTAACCCTAATGCTTACTATGCACATTTTAGGAAACCAGGTGACATTCTTCCAATTTGTATGTATGTATGTATGTATGGATGGATGGATGGATGGATGGTGTATTCATTTAAAACATTTCTATACCACTTCTTAAAAAAATAAAAGTTAAAACAACAGCATGTTAAAAACTAGGCACAATAAGGGGAAATCACCCATTCACACAGAAAACACCTTGGTGAACAGAGTAATAGGTACCTCATGAACATCTGAGGACAATTGCACATTCCAGAATGCCGGGGCCACTACAGGGAAGGCCCTGTTGAAGGATACTGCAAAGTTATGTGCAGTAATTTGCAGTAGAATCTTCAAAGGCTATCACAGTGATGATGCTTCTCTGTAACAGGAAACACAGGCCCTTTCTGCAGTGGGCCTTATTTTGGATTATATCCTGGAATGGGGACCTTCCATCCACATGCTGGTGCAGACTATAGTAGGGCCCCGCACAGGGTCTCCTGTGGTCTGCACCAGGACTTGGATAGCAGGTCCCTACTCCAAAATATAATCCAGAATAAAGCTTAGTGCAGAAAGGGCCATTATGTAGAAAATATGTTGTTTAGGGTCCGAAATTCCAACTCTAAAGCCCTGAAACTGTCCCAGTAGCTAATTGATGGCCACCCAGCAAGGCGATCACAGTGACTGCAATTAGCTCAACACTTGGGGAAGCGCTGCGTAAATTTCAGATGCATCAGCCGTTGTGAAGTGCAGAGGCCTGATGCATACTAGAAGCGAGCCAGGCTTTGTGCCAGCCGAAGGTGCGAAAAGCTAAATCTCCAAAAACAAGGTGACATTGAGGCAGGATCTGGATGGCAGAAGGAAATATTCATTCATTCATCAGTGCGTTCATTCATTCATTATCTTATTTCTCTCCTATCAGTCACAAGAGCTCTTGTAGCGCCTCTTCTTTTGCACATTAAAGTAGTGCTAAGACTGCAGCACACTTCTTAAAGGGGCAGCCACTTGGCTAAGTTCAGAAGTGGCCTAGATCTTACCAACAGTTCTTTCTGCACACTTGGTACTTTGCATATAATATTTGCAACATATTATTGCTTTTAAAGCATTTTTGCGCTTGTTTTATAAATTGATCGCTAATGTGTGGAGGTTTGAAACTAGGGCCCTTTCTGCTCCGGATCTTATTCTGGGATATATCCTGAAATAGGTACCTGCCATCTGAAATAGGTTCCTGCCATCTGTTCCTGGATATAATCCAGAATAAGGCCCAGTGCAGAAAGAGCCACGGGCTGCATCCAGACTTTGGTTACTTTTTCTGCTACATTTGGATACTCCAGAACGATGCACGGATATTCCAGAATAACCATGCTGCATTCTGGAATATCCAAATATAGTATAACAGATGTCTGAATGCAACTTTTGTACTCCATTTGTTTCCAGTTTTTATTACTGTCCAATCTGAGGTGCCCATTTTATCTTAACCATATCCTCTCCTTTTTCTTTTGAGGTTTCCTTAAAATGTTCTTTAGACAATACATCCACTGCCCTGTGCCTGATATATCCCCTACGGGCATGGGCTGATCTGTTTTTAAAGCAAAATATCTTTTTAGCTGGTTTTCTATACCATCCGGATTCCAGTTCTCCTTGGTTCCATCTGTATCCAAAAACAGGAGTCAGCCCACATCATTCTGAGTTTCCTTCCTTAGTTGCTTTTCTCCTTTTTGATCTAATGTTCCAAATGTTAATTTTTTAAGAAAAAAAAAGTGATCAAGGAGCATTGGACCAGATTACAGAAACAGGATGTTTGGAGACAAGCAAAGAAAATCTGGTCCAATGCTCCTTGATCACTTTTTTTTTCTTAAAAAATTAACATAAGATTAAGATAAGCATGTTGTGCATTCTAGCTATTTGTTTTGCTGGGGAGAAAATGCCAGTCTCAGGTGTGGATTGTAAGCCTTCTCATCAGGAAACCAAGCAGCTGGTATATCAAAGGCTTTCTACTTCTGTTTTCTTTTGCCCTTGATTCGATACCCTTGGTTTCTTGGTTTCTGTTCCTGTAAACCAAAAGTGTAGAAACTGCCATATTTTCGAATATTTTGTTCTATAAAATTTATTATATGTTTTTAACATACAATAATAAAGAGAAAAAGAGATTAAGAATAGAAAGAAAAGGCAAAGTGTATATACCAACTTCTGATCTTCCCTTGTGCAATTTATATTCATGCCTCTCCGTTAGTAATATAGCCAATTCCTTTGTGAAAATAAACTTTATTAATCTTCAAGTTCTTATTAACCTTCAAAGCCTAATGTCATCAAATCACTGTATTCCATACACAGAGAGTCAATAAAGTGTTCCAAATATAGAGTCAATTATCTTTAATCAACTGTGTCACTTTATCCATTTCTACTACATCTAATAATTCCTCTAAACAATCTTCCAAAGTGATCTAGTGGCCAGAGAAAACACAAAAGTTTTGGGAATAACAAATCCAAAATAGGCAAATATATTGTAAATAACGTTATAAATGGCATAGCACTATACTTCACAATAATCCTGAGCTGCACTGATATGCAAACATGTGAAATATACTACTATATCATTTATAGTTTGATTTGCAATATGTTCACTTATTTTGGGCTGCGTGTCCATGGGGACTTTAATCCGAATTTGGGAAGGAGTCTCCCCATGGCTACTGTAATTAATCCGAATAGAATCCGAATTTGGCACCCAATGTCTCCATGCAGTTCCTTATTCCCAGATTTTATGACGACTATCCTGCCTCAATCCAGAGAAAAAAAGTCCTGATGAAAAGAGGGCTGAGTCCCCTTTCTGAAGCCAAGTCCACTTATTTCCCCCCACATGGGGACGATACCTTGGAATATATTATCCTGGGACTTTTGTATTTTCTCTAGACTTCTTTTTATTTCAGATTTACTGACTGTTTTCCTTACTTCTGATCCAGTGGCCATGGAGCATCAAGCCAGCAGCGCTGCCATAGGAATAGAAAATGGCCACTAGAAGGCAGCAAATATACTTGGCCTTATTCACACCTGGTAGCATTTTGCCTTTGGTTCACTTCTCCCAGCTCAGGTGTTAGTAAGGTTTATTCTGCTGATTGATTAGGGCAGATGGAACTGAAACTTGTTGCTTTGATAAGCCATGACTGATCTGAAATGTGCGAAAACAGGAAAACATAAAAGAAGAATGAAGTTATGTGCTTCCAAGGGCAAGAGATAATTTACTGGCTTTACCAGGCTCCCACTTTCTGAGGGGAGGGGAGAAGGCTATTGGAGTGGCATCAGTGGTGCAGAGGGATTATTGACTCTGAGGAGGGGAGGCCCAGGGGCAAGAATCAGAGCAGTGGCTTGCCAAGGCCATTTCCTAGACAGTGGCGGGAACAAAGAGATCGTGGCCTCCTGGCTCCAGTGAAGGTCCTATGTCCCAGTCACACCCTTCAAATTGGAAAGGTATTAAGACCCAGAGGAAAACCCAGATAGAGGGAGGAATGTCTGAGGAAAAGGTAACCAATCGGGCTGGAAGACAGACTGAAGAAGGATTAAACTAAAGGTGTAACCACAGCCTTTGGGGCAACCAGACACTGGTAGGGTAGAAGTGGTAAGGTGAGCAGAAGGTGATTTTTAGGACACCAGGGGCCCATTTGCACTTAGGGCTCTGGTATGCAATTAGGACACCTCTGGTACAGCTCTCCTAATTGCATACCAGAGAACATAAGAGGAGCCCTGCTGGATCAGGCCACAGCCCATCTAGTCCAGTATCCTGTCGCACAGAGTGGCCCACCAAATGCTCATGGGCATCTCAAGCAGAGACAAGGACAAACCTATTCCTGCTCTCGAATCCCAGCAAATGGCCTTAGAAGTGCCCCGGGCATTCATTCTAGTAGCCATTGATATATCTGTCATCCATACATTTGTCTAACCCTACCTTAAAGCCATCTAGACTGGTAGCTGTCACCACCTCTTCCAGCAGCACCCTTCCAGCAGAGCCCTTCCTCCATACCTCCAATCAAAGCAGCAGAAATGTGTGGATCTCATTTTCGTGGTGATTCATACAGGCACTGTGCAAATGTCTACATAACTGGATTCCTCAGCAAAACCATTTAAAAAATAATATAGATAGCCCTGGTGTTGCTCACAGCTACAGTCCTCAGTTTTCATTTGTGTGCACCATGGAGAGGAGCAGTTAGGGATCCTCTGAAGAATTTTGTGCTTTTGAAGTACCTTATTGTGTTTTCTGAGGAAACACTTTTTGGGGGTGTTCTTCCCAGTATGGAGAAATATTCTGAGAAGGTGTATTTGGATGGTCTGCTGAGACACCACCGGGCCATAGTCGCACTTAGGTTGTGATCACACCCATAGTTCAAGATGGTTTCCGCCAGTCTTCTCGTTGCCTTTCTCAGTTTTTTTTTTTTTTTTGCTGGGATTGTCTTGGGCGGGCCATCTCTTCTCAAGCTGGCTTCTCTAGAGTCCACTTTTATAGACAGTGTCTTGGGGAGCCAGTCTGTTTTCACTTCCCCTGTGTGAGCACAGAAGCGGCCTAGAGGAGGCTGAACTGCCCTGGGAGGGGTGGATCAAGCCTTCCCTCCAACCACAGCCTGTAATTGAGTTCTACTTTTTCCCTAGAGGCTCAACAGGCTGGTGCACTATGTAATAACATCTAATGTGTGCACCAGCCCATGAGTTCGAATCCCCATAAGGGAAAAAGTAGAACTCCAATTACAGGCTGCGGACACCTGGTGAGCAGCAACTACTGCGAAACCGGCCGTGTCCTGCCTGAGCCAGTGGTGGTCTTGTAATATATAGCCCCCACACCACAGGTTGTAAAAATCTCTAGAGCTATTGTGGCCTCCATGGATGAGGAATTAGCTATGACTCTCTACAAGAGAGGGATAATTGAAAAGAGACAATACCTGGAAAATCTGCCTATACTTGGTCTATTGAATGTTTGCATGAATACATACAAATAGATTTGTATCGAATAGACTTTTACCACATTCTAATGCAATCTATTCATATGAATATGGATTTTCAAACATTCAATTCTTTTCCAATTGAATGCCAAAAAATATTTGTGCACACCCTAGCCATGAGTTCCTCCATTTTCCTTTGTCCCCCCCCCCAAAAAAAGGAGAAAATAATATCTGTGCCCTCCAAGGTTAACACAGAGTGAATGTGTGTGAGAGAGTATTTGTGCTTGAAGACACGTCCAGTATGTTTACTGGTGGCATTTTCCAGTGACAAGTAAACGGAAGAAGACATTGTCAATATGATCTGACAAAGCCTAATGCAATTGTGGCAGCAGGCCTTTGAGGCAAGCAATTTGCCTCACTACAGAGCCCACAGCATATATTTTTTTTACAACCAGAGCATGGATTACAGAAAAGGAAAAAGCTCAGCTGAGGACCAAGCGCAATGTCTTTCATAGCTCCTTTTCCCCCGAGGTCAGACATAAATGCCACTCTGTCAGTACTAAATTCCAAGAAATCAACCTGTCAGAATATGGACTCTGGTCCAGTTATGTATCTCTTTAAAGAGTTCCACAGCAGGAGTGGAATAGAGCACCATTTTGGCACTCGTTCCACTGCTTTGTCCCATGAGGACAAAGCAGTCTAAAGAGAGTCGGGGCATCCAGAATTCTGCAATAGTGGGTGGGTTTTGGATCTAAGGCCCAATGTGGAAAGGGCTTCTTCACACTGGCCACTCGCATTATGAATTCCTCTGTCTGTCCAACCTCAGTCATATTAATGATTTAGCAATTAAGGGTTTGGCTGCTCATCTCATTGCTTTAATTTCAACTGCCTGACTCCCTAATAAGTTCTGACTTTTATGGCAAAACATGTCCAGGTAATTTGATTTGTTTTGATGTGCAGTTTTAAACTGTTGCTGTTCCTACCACTGAAATAAGTTTGACTCCGAAAGACACATCAGTGAACTTCTCTCGGCAGATACTGAAGATATTTGGCATTACCATCTTCTGATGAATGTCACAGGTCAAACCTGCAGCTTCTTGCTTGCCATGGAGCTACAGAGATTCCTGCTGCTTTGACTAAGCCTTGGGCTGTGTTTCCACTGGCCATCTTGTCCGGCCTGAATACGGCTCGAGGGCCCATCGTCCTGACACTTTGGAAAGGATTCCCTGTTTCTGAGGACTAAGTGTCCGAAAATCCGGGGAATCCCTGTTTGGATTTTAACAAGACTCACTGTGGAATCTGAAGATTTATGTAAGGGGAACACCGCCACATCGGTCTCCTCCATCACCACCAGCAATTTACCTTCCTCCCACCCCATTCTGTCATTGTCTCCTGCTGTTTGCCTACCCCACCCTGCCTGTTCCACCGTCTGTCAGTCTTCCACCGTTTCCCCCTGCCCCGTTCCTCTGTCTTTCTTTGTTTCCTGCTGTTCCCCCCCCCCGCTCCATTTCTCTTAAAACCTAGACTTTTTGACCAGTTGGAACACAGCCTTGGTTTAAAAATCCCTTGCACTACAATATTGTTAGATAAAGTGGGCTGTGAATAGCACATCCTGATCTCTTCAGCTAGTGTATAAATATATTAAAAATACAGTATCATTGAGGTAACACATCTGGCAGTTCTGCCCTGGATGGTATTCTAGACCAGCAAGCATACTAGGAGACTCCCTTCTACAAACTGGGGCCTTTTCAAACTTGACCCAGTTGTCGTCTTGCAGTGTGCTCTGAGATGGAGCATCTGCTGTTCAAGGAACCATTTCCAAACCAAAAACAGCTCCTTCTGTGCAGGAGTATACCAGGAGGTAACTATGTGCAGCGCACGTTTAAATGCACCACATGTATACTTACCTTTACCTGCTCTGGGAAGGCCCACTTACACTGCACTGGCCAGATCTGTGTCATGTGACACACTGCACCAGCACACGCATACTGGCATCAAGATCCGGAGATGAATATGGCGGTTCCCAGATACCATTTGCACTTGGGCAAGTGTCCAGACATGTGAGGGTGGAATGGTGTGTATTACATATTTACAAGTGCAAATACCTAGTACATACTGTATGTGGGTGAATTTGTGCTTTGCTTCCCACAGTGCGAACTTCCCCTTGTGAGTTCTAAGGGAGCCCCTGGGCAGAACTGAGGATCCTAGGCCAGTGATGGCCAACCTATGACACGTGTGTCACAGGTGACACGCCAAGCCATTTTGGGTGACACACATGGTGACCCTGGCACCTGGGTATGTAGTGCTTGCTTGTTCTTGAAGTGTACGAAATACCAACTTTCAGTTGAAGATTTAGCAAATGAAATTCAGCAACAAAAGTCACTAATGTAAAGTTGTTTTTGCTTTTAATAAAATCCATATATCAAAAATATAACTTTTTTTACTAGAGCTACAAATATCACAAAATTATGAATATTTCTAGGTGTGACACAGCACCCGAGTTAAGCTAGGTTTTCTTGTGAATTTTGACACACCGAGCTCAAAAGGTTCGCCATCACTGTCCTAGGCCCTTCCTGTACTTACCTTAGATCTGGAACAAGGAGCTTCATAGCCCCCATCCTGGGAGTCCCATCCTCTTAGTAATGTGGATCAAGGAGCCCACACACCCTGCTAGCCCAGGACCATCCAGAGGGACTAAGGACTTCTTCCAGAACACAGGAAGCATGCAGATGGCACATCTCCATGTTCCGAGACCACTGGGGGATGCTGTTCAGTGGCACACCATGGCATGCCACCAAAAAGCACACCAAAGCATGAGGGTAGCTGTGAAAATCAGTGCTCGTCTGGCCCCTGCCTTCCTATGATCTGGATCAATGGGGTCAATTATCCTGGACCATCCTGGATTATCTGATCTGGATCTAGAGCTGGTAGGTGCAAAAGGGGCCTTAAATACACTTGCTGGTCTCATGTCCCAGCCTGTGAGGAATCTCCCATAGAAGCAGTAATACAGTAGGACTAACAAGGTTTATCTGACCGAGATAAGGACTTTTGCTTCCAATGCAAACAGCAGGTACAGGATACCTGACCCAAAGTGGAAGCACATTCGAAGCAAACACTCCGAGCAAGCCCTTTCACCTCTATTATTCACTTAGAAAAGCCATTTCAGCCATCGCTAATGGTATCAGTGGCATTTTTCATCTAGCCTGGCCTTAATACAGTGAGGCAAAATCCACGGAATTATTTAGGAGAGCAATAGCAACCAGTATATAACTGACATGAGTTGGCAAGTGCAGATCTGTCCACAGATTGAAATTAAAAGAAAAACACTGCAAAATGGAAAATCTATTAAAATGGGTAGCCCAGGAATATTAACTGGAACCTCCTATTATGCCCAAAATGAACAGGTTAAAAGGTCAACTAACACAATCCATTTGTTACTAAGGGCGTTTCCACACTCCGGGAAGATGCCCTTAGAACAATGCTACCTACACTGTGAAGCCTGCCCAGGTGTGGCCTCCGTGAAGGTTGTGTGAGCTTTGGAGCTGTCCTTGGCTGTAGTCACACCTTTACTTGAAACCTTGTTCGGTCCATCTTCAGGTCGGACTGCTTAAATCTTTTCATTTCTATCTGGTTTATTTGTGGACTTTCCATTCAGAGAAGTCCAAATTGAGGCTGGAAAGCCCAGAAACAAAATGGATAGAGATGAAAAGGTGTAAGGAGTCAGACCTGAAGGCAGACGGAAAAAGGTTTAAAATGAAGGTGTGACCACAACCCTCAACAAGCTCAGATGGCCAGGAATGAATGTTCCTGGCCTTGAGGTCCCCACACCAGATTATTGCTAGTAATAAGCTGGAGGGCCTGTTTAATCGTGTCCACGGGCAATCCAATTCAATCCAGCTGTGGTGTATATGGGGCATATAAGCAAGGGATGGAGTCTCTCTTATAAATGTGCAGAAAGGAGCCCCCTGGATCCTTTCGTAATGTGAATCTACAGTAAGTGCAGAAACACCCTGAATGAAAGCTGGAATCCTAAGGAAAGATTAGATAGCAAGGTTCCCACTAGGCAATTTAATTCGGTTTTAAATCATGGTTTTTAAAATCAGCATAAGGTCTGGGGTTTTTTTTGTGTTCCCCCAGCAAGCTTATAATGCGGACTCGCTCTCCATTCTTCAGTGCCTAGAAGGGGAGGAACCCTCTCCCTTCTCTCCTCACCTCAGCAGAACCCTCTCCTCATGCAGTCAGCGACTGGACACCATCATACCCTGACTTTATTGGGGTGGGAAATTCAAACACCACCCTATACCTGCTCCCAGAGATCATGGAGCCCTGTGGCAGCAGCTTTTGTTCACTGCTTGCCCCCTCGCTTCTTTCTCATGTTAACAAGGCAGTAGAAGATTAAAGATCACTTCCCCTTCTTATATCAGTGTTTTGCACAAGATCAATAGATCAGAGCAGCGCAAAATGGCAGGAGTGTAGCAAAAGGGGGAGCAGGCAGGCTTTTACACAAGAGCTTGCAGCTTTGTGACTTTCACGATCAACAATCTCTTTGTAAAATCAAACAATCCCTGATACATGTATCTCTTCAATCCCCGATACATGTATCTCTTACTACAGGCTCTCCATTCTTCACCTCCCTTTCAACCAGGGTGATCTCCTTAGCACAATGGTGGACAGCCTAGGATGAGGGCCCTAGGACAGGAGAAATCATGGCTTCTTTTTGGGTCAGGGAAAACTGAGGAGAACACCCCTAAAGCATGATTCTCTCCGCCCCTAAAACCACTTGCATTCTCAAATAAAGTGGAGTATTTCTAAATCCAGCAGCGAGACCTCTTTTAATCCAAATATAGATAATCCACATTTTGGCACCTTTAATCCCCAGAAACTGCAGATTCTTTGAAAACTTCAGGAATGGTGAGTGCTCAGAATGGTCTCAAAGCTCTTTAAATCTAAATAGATATAGAAATAGAAATCTTAACTATGTGGGTTAGATATAGAAGTCTTAAGTCAGTTCCCCGCAAAGCAAGTAAAGAATTTATTCCATCCAACCGGAGAGCAAAGAATGTTTTGGAATCTGAAGAGCGTATAATTAAGGAGAGCTCTGATGTGAAATAATGTCACTGATTTGGCTACCTTGGTACACTGAGATTAGAGCAACCAATTTTCCCAGCAGTCAGCTTTGACAATCAAAAAAGTTTTCTTCCTGCCTCCCGGCAGTTTTTGTCTCTGAATAGAAGTGGAGAGAATCACCATTATGTCCATCATTTCAGAATCAAAGGATGCTTTCTGTTGATAGGCTCGGCTGCCTAGACACTGGGGGTGAATTTGCACTTCGCCTCCCGTCCTAAGAGCTAGAGTGGTTGAATACATTAGCATTCGAAACTTAGCTGGTGCCTTACTAAATGACGGCTAAGTGTGAATCGCGCAGTGCCAGCAACAGCCTCCGTACACCACGTGGCTCCACGGGCAAGGCGACCAGATAATGCAGCCTGCAATCACATCTGCACTGCTGGTCATGTGCTCCCCCGGAAGAGGTTCAGATGTAGCATGCAGGGCTGTCCTAGCCCTGCCACTAGTATAGGTGTGGAACAGTTTTAATTGCTCCACACATATACAGGTGGGGGCTAACTCCAGCACCATGTGAAAGTTCCCCCCACCTTTACCGAGGAGTCAAGTGCAAAAAAAAGCCCTGTCTCCAGGTTAGAGGTCTAGGCAGGATGCTTCTCAAGGCTGCTTGTAGGGAGCCAAGAGCAAGGCTGTGGTCACACGTAAGGTTTAATCCAGCTTCAGTCCACTTGCAGAGAGAACACATGAACGAAGCGACAAGTTGTTTTCTTTCAGGCTTAAATACCTCAGAAAATTCACCTCTCGGATAGATAATGTCTGTATGGGCCTGTCCCCAAGCAATTTGAAGTCTGCTAAAATTCTTCTTTTGCCTCTGAGCGCCCCCATGCCAGGGTTTTTAACGAGCTTCCAGCGCTACTAAAGCAGGAAAACCCGCGACAAAATACATGCCCTTTAAAGAAGAGTTTCAGAGCTCTTTATGGAAGTTGCAGGTTTTCCTCACAACATTTACCTTGGGGACGCTCCGTGG
>MTQE01002217.1:4035321-4049701 GCA_014337955.1 Aspidoscelis marmoratus | reverse complement strand
CAGTAGAGGGAGACCAGAGAGGCAAATAAGTCTTTTGGGGACTCAGCCTCTGTGTGTGGGGGGAAATTACTGGTCACTTTGTGGATGTTTTCTCTTGTTTTGAAGGTGGACTGAAGCTGGATTAAACCCTAAGTGTGATCACAGCCCTGGTGATGGTGCCAACTTCATCTTCTCCTTAATGTCCCGAGGCAGGTGGTGGCCCATCATGAGAGATCGGATGCTAAAGTTGATGAGCTTTCACTTGGTCTCCATCCCACCACGCATAAGCTGTTTGTGGTAAAGAAATAGCTCCATGAAGTGCAGATGCTCCATGCCAGACCATCCCCCACGTGCACTTACAATGTAAGGGTGAAAAAGGCTCATAGATTCTCACTAATGTGCAGGTCTATGAAGGTCCCCCTCAAACATTAGTGCACGAATGTTCTAAATGTTCTAAATTCGATCGAATTCGATCCAATGTGGACATTTCGAATGTTCCAAAACATTCATTTTAATCATTCGCATGTACAGATACGTATGTATTACATACATATCTGTACAAATATCATACGTATCTGCACGCATTTGTGCTCATGATATGGAATGAAAATGGGATGCATACAGGATAAAACGGGATGCGTACGAAATGTGAACAAGTACGTATAACACATATGAATGTTGTCGACATATCTTCAGATTCGAATCTAGCATTCAAACGGATAGATTTGAATGTATTGGATTTGAATAGTTTTTTGTTGCCTTCGGATTCTAAACATTTGCGTCGAATAGAATGTTTTGGCATCCAATTTGATTTGAATTTGAATGCAAAAACACACACGAGGAAGGCCCCCCCAGGATGGGAGCTATGAAGCTCCTTGATCCAGATCTAAGGTAAGTACAGAAAGAGCCTAGGATCCTCAGTTCTGCCCAGGGAACTCACTAAGGGGAAGTTCACATTTTGCCTAATCCGCATTAGGCAAATTAAAGTCGCCTACCTAGCAGCCCGCAAGATCAGGGCCCGGTTAAGAACATGGCAGACCCTATTGTAGACTGAAGGTCTCTATTTCAGGATCTTAGACCCTTGGCCCCCAAGTCTATGCTCTGCTTCAACTTACGCCTCTCATGATCTCTGGCTGAGACGCCCCCAAATAAATCCAAGAAATAGATTCTTGTTGGCGTCCTGACAAGGTTTTGGCTTTGAATTAATCATGCTTCAAAGCCCTGTCATTGCAGGCTGTATAATAGCACCAGGAACATTCTGGTGGTGTAGCTGCCAAGACATAGCAAGAAGCAATTTCCTTTCATACAGTGGATCAATTATTTTGCTTGCGTGTCTAGCAGCAAATCTTTCTTCTCCTGCTTCTACAGTTCATCTGGTTTGTCTATCCATTTTTATAGTTGTTGCAATTCCAACTCCTTATTGAGCTAGTTGTTGACTGGACATTTCTGCTGCCTCCCTACAGCTCCCTTTTTCTGCACACATTTCTAGCGCTCAGGCATTCTGTGTGAACTACCTTGGAAGTGTAAACTTTGTATTTTTACCTTATTTAAGAATTTTTTTCCCACCCTTAATCTGAAGGTGACAGGGTGGGTCACAACAATAAGGGCCTGTCCCCATGCACTCTGTTTACTTCGGGTTGGATTGGGGATATTCCCAATACAGAGTCTAGTTTGAATTGAGCTGTCCCCATGCAATTGAGGAAAGCACGGGTTCAAGTCAAATACACCTGTCCCCATGCAAACTGTGCTAAACCCCTGCATCGGGAAACCACAATTTTTTCTCTCCACCCCCACCCCCTCCTGATAGGACCAAGGGCAGGGAAATCCCACTCAATGCCCCTTCCCTGATTGCAACTGCTGGGCATTAAACTGTGATCAAACAGAAATGAGCCTCTTCTCACTGTGATCTGATCGCCAGGCAAACGTAAAAGAACTGAATCGCCCCAGTAAGATGCAGCGATAGAACCATGTAAAGCATATTTAAAATGTCTCTCTCTTCCCTTCCTTCCTTTGCAGGACATTACTCAGGAGAAACTATATCAAAAGCCTGGGTGAAGAGGTATGTTTTTAACCAGCCACCAAAAAACATATAATGTAGGCACCTGGGATACCTTAAAAGAGAGGTTCTTTCAGAATCTGGGGCCACCACAAAAAAGGCCCTCTTGCATGTCCCTGCCCCTTGCACCTCTGAGAGAGAAGAAACTACAAGAAGGCCCTGTCTATGATTCCTCAATACTCTGGCAGATGTACATAGAAGAAGAAGACACTCCTTCAGGAAACTGTGGCTTTATATATTAACAACACCTTGGGCCTATTGGCACTTAGGCCTCTGGTATGTGTCTGTACCAGAGCTGTCCTAATTGTATACTAGAGGCCTAGTGTGTGAATAGGCCCCTTGAATTGGACTCACTAGTGAATAAGACAGCAGTGAGGATATTTCAAAATGGGATATTCTGCAGCAGCAAGTGAGAGTCTCGGGCCCTTTCCACACTGGGCTTATTGATAACCTGGGGTCATCTATATCCAAGTTTCAATCCAACTTCAGTCCACTTTGAGGGTCTTTTCACACTTTGGCAAAAAGGCCGGCCTGGGAACGCTCTTGCCCAGAGCATACACACCATGTGGACCTGCTTCTGTACCTGAAGCAGTTCTGCGCATGCTGGACCGTCCCCAGGCCAGATAGCAGCTAGTATGCTCCAGCACACACCCTGCTCACCTCTTCCAGGGAAAGGATGTGTGGGGCAGCCACAGTTGTCTGCCATGTCACCCAGTTGCCACAGGAATAGCCGATGGGGCCTGGACATTGCTGCAGTGAGGCGATTGCATTCTTTTCTGCACTTACTTTGTGTTAATCTGGATCAGTGAGTCTGGAATTACTGGGCCCACTGATCCAGATTAAATGAAGGCATGGGCCATCTGCGCTTACGGCACTGATCTGGTCAATTGCTCCCCACAGCTGTTAAGCTTGATGAGGTTTGTTACCACCCCCCACCACCCCCTCACACATCTCCAAAGGCTTTCCCAGTAGGTCCAGAACATGAAGGTATCTTATCTGCTCAGAGAAAATCAGAAAATCTATCTTTATGTCACATAATGTGGAAAGAAGATGTCTAGTCAATTTGCCAATGTACATCAGAACATAAGAGGAGCTCTCCTGGATCAGGCCACAGCCCATCTATACCATCATCCTATCAAACACAGTGGCCCACCCAATTGCCCATGGGCATCTCAAGCAGAGAAAAGGGCAAACCTTCTCCTGCTCTCAAATCCAAGCAAATGGCCTTAGAAGCATCCTGCTTGTCCCTCCAGCCTGAAATATATGCTTAGGCATCCATTCTAGTAGCCTGTGATACATCCATCACCCATAAATTTGTCTAACCCTTCCTTAAAGCCATCTAGGCTGGTTGCTGTTACCACCTCTTCTGGCACCAAATTCCAAGGACCAATGACCCTCTGGGGAAAGAAATGTGTTCTCTCACTCTGAAGGTAAATTGAAGGTGGAGTAAAACTTAGGCATAAACACAACCCTAAACATATTTAAAATATCAGAACTTCTTTGCCCTACATAATACACTTGTAGAAAAAAAATTATAGGATGAAAAGCCCATAATAAGAGGCCTTTTTGCACAAGGGGTTTTTGAACGTGTCTACAACACGCTAGGATGGAGCATTCGCTCTTCTGGGGCGGCCGGATCCATTCCTAGCCGCCCCAGCCGTCCCAACGTGTTGTAGCCGCATTCGAGTTTCAGAGCACAAAGAAGTGCTCTGAAACCATCTGGGTGCGTTCTGCACATCCTGGTGCATCCCCTGCTGTACCGGAGGGAAAGCATTCGCACGCTCTCCCTCCGTGACAGCTGGGCCCCTCCTCCGGGCTGCTCCCATTGGCTCCTATTGGCTGGGGTGGGCAGCCCAGGGGCCTCCTTTCCCGCAGTTCCCGCTCGCTCCAGGAGCCCAGATCAGGCTCCTAGGGCCAGTGGGACCCACACCCTACACCCCCCACCCCACCCCGGGGGCACGTGCACACTCCTTACCTGCTCGCCGCCGCACAGCAATTGAGGCGATCGGGCTGGCTCCTTTGCGCGCATGCACGCAAGGCAGTCCCTGAATGGTCAGGCATCTGCCTGGCTTCAACTGGCCATCTGCACATGTGCGGGTGCCTGAAAAACAACCGGCCCGATTGCCTCAGTGGCTGCGCGGCGGCAAGCAGGTAAGGAGCGTTCATGCCCGTGTGCCCCCATGGTGGGTTGGGGGGTGTTGGGTGTGGGTCCCACTGGCCCTAGGGGCCTGATCCAGGCCCCTGAAGCAAGCGAGAGCCCAGGGAAGGCACCCAATAGGCCTCCCCACACCTGACTCCACAGCAGCCAAAGGGGGGAGGTCAGGGGAGGAGCATCCTGCCCACATCCCCGCCTTTCCAGGCTAGGACAGGCGGGAACACTTTCCCCATTGGCACGGAGGTAGGCAAGGAACACGTGTAGACGCATTCCTCCTTCCCTCCTCTGTGTGAATGGAGAAAGTGTTCCCGTGTGTCCTAGCCTTCTTCGGCACAGTCGTTCCGGCTGCAGTGCAAAGAAGCCTAAGGTCTCTGGCCCCTTTGCTTGGCATCATCAGCATATTCAAAGCCCATCAAGATAGATTTTGTTCTCAAACGGCTGGAATGCTTCTTTCCTAATCACTGACAATGCATTTTTTTTTTTTTTTAAATCCGAAAGTGAAAAATTGGATAACCCATCCACCCCCATGATGCCCCTTTCGGCAACCTTCTTGATTTCTGGTTTGTTCTCTTGACTAACCCATCATTATTGAAATGGTCCCATTGTTCATGGTACATCATGGAATCTTCTTTTCAGCTCCAAGCTGGAGAGCAAAGAAGAGGGAAGAGAGCATGGTGCGCTTTTGTTTTCACACACCTGCTGGAGCCAATTAATAACAACTTACAGCATGCAATGGACTCTGAAATCAAGGGGGAGGAACTGGGGCGCTTCTAAGGCCATCTGCTGGGACTCGAGAGCAGGAGAAGGTTTGTCCTTGTCTCTGCTTGAGATGCCCATGAGCATTTGGAGGGCCACTGTGTGCGACAGGATGCTGGACTAGATGGGCTGTGGCCTGATCCAGCAGGGCTTCTCTCATGTTCTTATGTTCTAAGACATGGTTGTCTTTTGACCCAACAAGATCTACAAGTGTTCTTGCTTATAAATGAGTTGTTTTTCTACTCAGGAACCTGGATTAGGGTAGAAACACGGTCAGTTTGGATCTGGTTTTTTTTTAACAGCTCTAATTCAAACTGATTTCTAGATTTGTTTTTCTTTGCTCATTTTTAAATTGGCTTCCATTAAGATAAACAGCCAAGGCTTCATGTCACGTCACGCGCTGTGCTGCAGAATGTGATAACTTTGACAATGTCATCTCTTCCACAGGTTTAAGTGAACCTGGCTTGCACAACCGCTCTGGACTTTTATCAGATGTCAAGGGAGAAACAGGAAGCCAAAAAATATCTAGGGCTGCAGACGACAATTTGGTTTGCTTGTGTGCCTTTAACTGTAGCTTGATGTGTCAAAATCGCCAACAGCTGCCCTCATGGGACAGAGATGAAAAGAGCCGGAGTGCTACTGTTAAAAGACCCTGCAGGGAAGTAAAGCAGTTGCTACCAAGTTGATTGAAGGTGATGCCAGAGAATAATGCTCACATCTGCTCCTCATTACGAACTCTTTTGGCCTCCAGTGTGCAACCACAGCTCGGTCTCATCTCTTTTCCAAGGAAACCCCAGGAGCTACATTGTGATGGGGAAGAAAAACTGGAGGATTTCTGCACTATCACGCTTCCTTAGCAATGGTTGAAATAAGCACAAAGACATGAATGGCAAATCATACTGTATCTCAGAAGAGTCTTTTTGCAGCTATGGGAGATGGCTCTTCAGGGAGTTGTCCCTGACTATCAGGCCCTGGTCACACCTTTAGTTTAAGATGACTTCAGGTCATCTTCAGGTCATGCTATTCACATAATTTTTATTCAATTTGTTTTCCAAGCCAGCCTACCCTGGTTAGATTGTGCCTTGAAATCTGGAGGCGAGGCCCTCCTGGTTGCATGACTTCTTTCCCTCTCTAAGTGGATCTAGTGTGTATTTATGTAGAAGAAGATGATGATGAAGAAGAATTGGCTATTCTACCCCACTTTTCTCATCCATTTAAGGGGACTCAAAGTGGCTGACAAAGCTTCTGTTCTTCTCCCCACAACAGAACACCCCGTGAGGTAGGCAGGACTGTGAGAGCTCAGAAGAGAGCTGTGACTAGCCCAAGGTCACCCAGCCGGCTTCATGGGGGAGGGTGGAATCGAACCCAGTATTCCCAGATAACTGTATGTATGTATGTATGTATGTATGTATGTATGTATGTATGTATGTATGTATGTATGTATGTACGTACGTACGTACGTACGTACGTACCTATTTACCTACCTACCTACCTATCATCATCATCATCTATGTTTACATATCTATCCCATCCTATACCCATCTCAAGGTGGGTAAGAGCACCACTATTTTAAAACAGACATGTTAAAATAGAGCCATATGTATAAAACAGTATAAAACAATAATGTCTGCGGTCGGGGGAAACTATACCACATTTAGCCAAAGGCCAGAGCAAAGAGGTGCGTCTTCACCACTTTCCTGAACATATACAGTGAAGGAGCCCGATACACCTCGAGGGAGAGACTAGTCCACAGCCTGGGGGCCGTTACTGAGAAGGCCCTCTCTCGAGTTTGCTGATGTTTTCCAGGCAATTCAACCTCTCTGACAACTGCTTTGGCAATCCAATACAATCTTGCCTGACAGCAGCAAGTAAAAAGAAATTCCACCATTTCCACCCAACCTAATACATTTTCATTCCAAGGTCCCCAGCTGTAATTTTCAGCAAAGCTGAAACTAGCGCAGAATGCTACAGCCTTACTGCTGATGGGAGTTTATGGCCAGATGCACATCATGCCGGTCTTGAAGGAATTGCTCCGTTTACCAATTTGCTGCTGAGACCAAGATGTTGATGTTGTTGCCATATTATGCCCAAAATGGCTTGGGCCCTGAACATCTGAAGGAGCCTATGCTTTAAGATCACAAAGTGAGGGCTTTCTTATAATTCTGCTACCCTCTAGAGTGCAAGGGGTATCACGCAAGTGGGGCTTTTCTGTGGTGGCCCCCTAGCTTTGGAACAACCTTCCTGTGGAGGCACGCCAGGCACCAACTTCATATGGCATTTGGCACAAGGCTAAAACATACCTCTTCACCCAGGCCCTTCATTCCTACTTCCTCCGAATGCAGTCATGCCAGGATGGGAGGGAGAGATGTTGAGCGAGTTATATATTTCTAATTTTATTGTCAGTGTTTGTTTCATCATATTTGTAACCCACTCTGAGACGTCAAGTTGAAGGGCGGAATACAAATGTTGTAAATAAACATAAATTTAAAAACCACAATCTATGTGACAATGGCAGCCCAGAGGCATTGGGGAGAGAAATGTAATGGCTGTTCCCAGGAACAACCTGGGAATATTTTTATTATTATTAAAATAATATTATTATTAAAATATTAATAAATAATTTTACTCTTTTTTTAGTGTCCTTTATTTTTTATATTTTTTTTCAGCTTAGACAAGAAACTGATATATTTTCAAAGGCCTTGGGAGTCTTGGTATTATGGGCTGGGATTGGGTTAAGAACATAAGAGAATCCCTGCTGGATCAGGCCACAGCCCATCTAGTCCAGCATCCCGTCGCACACAGTGGCCCACCAAATGCTCATGGGCATCTCAAGCAGAGACAAGGACAAACCTTCTCCTGTTGAGTCCCAGCAGATGGCCTTAGAAGCGCCCCGGTTCCTCCCCCCCCCCCCCAGCCTGAAGGATGCACCTAGGCATTCGTTCTAGTAGCCATTGATACATCTGTCATCCATAAATTTGTCTAACCCTACCTTAACACCATCTAGACTGGTAGCTGTCACCACCTCTTCCGGTAGCACATTCCTTAAGCCGATGACCCTCTGGGTGAAGAAATACTTCCCAGTCAGACCTTATTCTCCTACCCATCAGCTTCATAGAGTGCCCCCTGGTTCTAGTGTTGTGCGATAGAGAAAATAAATTTTCTCTATCCACCTTTTCTATACCGTGCATAATTTTATATACTTCAATCAGGTCCCCTCTTAAAGGCCGTCTCTCCAGACTGAAGAGGCCTAGACATTGCTAGGGTTTTTACACCAGGGGTGTTTTTCCACTGTCACTAAAAGTACCATGGGTACTTAATGGGTACTTTTAGTGACAGTGGAAAAATACCCCAGGATTACTCTTGTTCCCAGCTGAAGCCTCTGGAGATATTTGGAGTAATTTAGAGAATGCATCAATTGAGGAGGACGAAATCAGGACCATGGATAGCTACTCATAACAAGATTCATGTTAGGGCTGTGCATGAATATTGTTATTTTTTTTACAAATTGAATGCAAGAAAATTTGTATTTGTTCAAATAAATCCCTTCGAATGTGGTAGGATTCAAATTCAATATGGATATTCCATACAAACCTGATACGAATGTTAGATACGAATCCCATACGAATCTGTAACGAAGCTTCATATGAACGTATCCAACATTTGACTTGAATTTGAATGTTTATCTTCAAATGCGCCAACATTCGATTCAAATTCAAATGTCCGAATTCAGCTGAATTTCAACTGTTACAAATAATTTGTGCACATGCTATTCAGTATGGTACTTCCTTAGGGTTCATAATAAATTTTACTGAGAAGGAAAGTTGGAAACTTTTAACCTGTTTTTAACCTTGGCCCTTTTTTGCACTGCGCCTCATTCTGGAATATATCTTGGGATAGAATTTTATTTTACTTTTTAAAAGACCCCTCATGGGTAGATCCAGATTTCCAAATGGGTGCTCCGGTGTTTCCACGGCAGGGAGGCTAGCACCCATTGCTATTGGGTGCTAGACCACCCATGGAAACACATTGGGTACTTCCCTTAATCCGGATCTACTAGATCCGGATTAAGGAATGTACCCATTCCTTAGATCCGGATCTTCTTAGATCCGGATTAAAGGAGCACGGTGGAAAAACATCCCATATGGATGTGTACAGATAAGTATGTGATGCGTATGGATACGTACACATACAAATATCTGAATTATTCATACAAATACTTCAAAATATTCGTATCTGTATGAATGCTAAAAAACCCAAATATCTGGACATTCGATTTGTATATGGATGTCCAAACCCGTCCAAATTTGTCCAAATAACAAATATTTTGAATATTTATGCACATCCCTACCCAAGGTTGATAATACTATGTGCAGGCAAGATACTATAATCCTGCATTTTGATGCAAGACCATGTGACAATTTATCCTACTGAACACCGTGGATTCTGCATACGTTCTCCAACTCCCTGGATTGAAGGAAAAAGGCTCGGGCTGTTTGTGATGCATTTGATAGGATGAACCATTGTTGGTTTTTATGCTCTTCAGATTTCATTTTCCACTGAGACTGAATGTATATACTTGTTGCAAAATAAGGCATTGTATTTAGAAAGGTCTCCAACTGTGCTTGGGATCTCTGTATATTCATGAACTTCCTAGATTATTAAGGACAAAGGACCTTTTTTTCCCCTTCAGCAAAGCAAAATATTACAATATGTTCCCCTCCCCAATTAATTTTTGTATAGAATCAGAGCCTATTCTTTTTGAAAATATCTTTGGTGTGCTGGGAGGAAAGAAAAAACACCCTCAACAGCATGCTATTAATTTTTAAAAAAAACCAATAATATAAAACAAATTAATCCAGCGAAAGGTCATTTTATTTAATAATATGACACTTAGCTTCTTTTTAAAAATGTGAAAAATGATGGCCCTGCCTGGACAAAAGATCTCTGCAGCAAGGCTGAACTTTCTGATTTATATTACACAGGAAACAAGAGGAAATGAATGGTCACAAAACAGTATGATTCTATGAATAAGATAATCAAAACATGGATATTTCATCTGTAATACTGCAGATGTCTCCTCCACAACTACTGCTTTAGCAATTATATCATTTCATGCAAATAGCACTTTTTCCTACTTACAAAAGATTTGTCCACATTTAGGGAAAAGATTGACTCATCTGGAATTAAACAGTAAATAGCTACGGTTTCATCAACTGCTAATTAGCAAGTATGCCCCCAAAAAATGGTGGGAGAAGTTTGCCCACGTTTGCAAATTAAGCTGTTGTTTTAAAAGACAGTTGGTGCTTTTTTGAAGAAATCAGACCTACCACTTTCAACCATGTGTCCATCTCAAACCTTGGCGGTTTCTAGAGTAGTAAGTTGGCCTTCATCACAGGCAACGGCGCACTAATTAAAGCAGCAAACACTGAAGGCATAAATGGGGAGAAATGAACACCCCAGTTCTGTTTCTGTGTAAAGTGATATGGTATGATCTCCTGGGATTTGGGTTTGGTACACTTGGAAGCCTTTGCCCTTTGTCTCATTTCACAATCAGAAGTGCATCTGTTTTGTATTTTGAGGGAAATTTGATTAAAGTTCATTTGGCTAGTGCTATGCTGGAATTTTGGGAGCTAGGAAACTTCTATCATTCTCGCTGAGTGATCCCGTGGTCTGTATCGTTGCTAACTTCCATCTTCTTCCACTTCTTAGAGTTGCTGTTGGGACCAAGTGAGAACCATGCAAACCACTTTAAATCCTCTGAAGGACAGGAAAAAAATGTAAACATAATAAATATGGGCACCGAACATAATTATACTTGCATAAATATTCAATTTCTGTCTTTTCAATTATACTTACCAGCCTGGTATACTACTACTACTACTAAAGTAGTAGTAGTAGTAGTAGTAGTAGTAGTAGTAGTAGTAGTAGTAGTAGTAGTAGAAGAAGAAGAAGAAGAAGAAGAATTGGCTTGTATACTCGACTTTTCTCACCCATTTAAAGGGTCTCAAAGCAGCTGAGAAAGGTTTCTATTATTTTCCCTACAACAGCACACCCTGTGAGGTGGGTAGGGCTGTGAGAGCTCAGAAAGACTGTTGTGACTCACCTACGGTCACCCAGCTGGCTTCATGGAGGAATGCGGAATCAAACCCAGTGGCGATGAGATATGAGTCCGGCATTCTAACCACAAGACCAAACTGGCTCACCATGTGATGGTGGCCATTAACACTGCAAGCACTAAACTAGCCCTGTTCCTGGCCAGCAGTGCTTGTAGTGCCAATGGCCAGTCAGGGGCTGCCTAGATCATCAAAGTAATCTCCAAACTGGCATCTGGTGTGTGGTTAGACAGTGCCATGGCAATCTGGAAGCTGTTTGCAACTGCACAGATGCAGGCATGCAGCTGCACCCACTTGCCATGACCACACCTGAAGAGTGTGTGGAGGCTGCCATCTAGGAGTGATCCAGCCACTCACGCTCAGCATGTGGACTGCGTTTTAGCAGCCCACAGCTGAATTGTTCTTGGGAGAGTTCTGGGAGCTGCAGGTGACTTGCTACAGTTCTAAGGTGTGGGCAGAGCACACCAGTGAGTGGCACTATCCCAAAACATTGCTACTAAGAGAAATGCAGCAACAATGTCAGGTTTCCCTTAATAGTGATTGCTTACGTCTGTCTCACAAGTCCTTAGCTGTGTTCACACCTAAGCTCTAATTCAGCTCCAGGCCGTTTTCAGAGTGCAGAAACCCATCAGCGAAATGACAAGCTGTTCTCTTTCAGCATTCTGTAACCCAGAAAATCCACCTGTGCATTAGACAAGGTGGATGGAAAATGACTAGTCACCTTGCTGGTGTGTCTTCTCACTCTGAAGCTGAATTAAAACTTAGGTGCAAGTGCATCTCTTGTGTTATTGTTCCTGTTTCAAATGCCCAGATGTTAGCTGAGAGCAGAGAAAAACAAAGGGAAGTGGGCCAGTGCTTGGCTAGCAAATGGATATTTGGAACCGGCTGATGAAGGGAGGAAGAAGAGGAAGAGGAAGAAGAAGAAGAAGATGATGATGATGATGATGATTTGGGGTTTCTACCCAGCTTTTCTCACCCATTTGAGGGGGCTCAAAGCTGCTGACAAACTTTCTGTTCTTCTCCCCACAACAGACACCCTGTGAAGTAGGTGAGCTTGTGAGAGCTCAGAAAGAGAGCTGTGACTAGCCCAAGGCCACCTAGCCGGCTCCACAGAGGACTGCGGAATCAAACTCCATGACTACAGACTATGAACCACAAGACCAAACCAGGACACTTTCTGCTATTTGGCAGGGGTGCCAAGAGGCAACCAAGAGATCTAAAGAAGATCCCACAATTGCCACCTGTTGTTTGGAGGCAACCTGTGACAAATGCAAACAAAAATAAAATAGAAAAAAAAGCCTAAAGGCTGTTTTCTTCGAAGCAACAAGGAGAACAAAATACTCATTCCAGCCATTCTGCGCACGTTGCCCTGCGTAGCAGAACTCTTTCGTAAGAAAAACACAGTACGCAGTATTGAACTGATGGAGAGAGAGTATTCACAAATGCTTCAGTGCCTAAGTGAAAATACATATATTCACACTTCAGCATGCTGTGAAGATAATCAAAACAGCTGTAAACAAACCGGTGTTGGTGCAAGTGGTTTGGATTCCAAGGTTTTTATTTTCCTTCAAGCCATGACAGGCAGGTAACAAGTTCATTTCTGACTGAGCCATTGTATTGATCCCAAACTGCTTTGCTTCCTGAGAAGCACAACCCCTAAACCCCTTCCCTTTCATCCCTGCTCACACCATAGGGCTTTGGTTAGCCTGTGAAAGATTGCTTTATCAACTGGAATTGAAATTTTGACTCCAGGTTCCGTGGTCTCTAAAAAAAGAGGCTGTTGTATTTATAGTTACTAGAACTGATGCCAGTGGTGCACTGGATCCAGATCCATAGATTCAGAATTCCTGGGACCTACAGATCTGGATCATAGGGAGGCAAGACACGCCACTCTGAAAATCACTTCCAGGAATTCTGGATCACAGAAGTGCATCATTTGCATGCCTTTGATCCGGACTGAGACCCTGAGGCTAGATTGTAGACCCCATTAATGGGAGTCTACCGGAGATCCAGGTTGAGGCCTCTCGATCTGAATCTAACTCTGCCCCCTGCAGATGGATCTGGCCTCTGCAATCCGGATCAACGTGTGAATGTGAAGGCAATAGATCCGGATCAGAGGCCCTTGGGCAGAAAGGCCCTAAAACACACCCGCCTTTGTTGCCTTCCACACTTCCTCTGTTTCCTTCCCAGCAGGCTTTGCAACCCTGACCGTGCTTCTGTTGGACTTTTGTGCAGCCTTTATCCAGCTCAGTCCTTGTAAACAGGTTCATGAATATCCCCACCTGATTCCACACCTATACCCTATAGTATGTATCGTATGTGTAGGGTATAATGAACGTACTAAAACAATAACAGTGCCCAAAAGCAGGGAGGAAAAGTTGTTTCCTTATTTAGCCAAAGGCCAGGGCAAAGAGGTGTGTCCTCACATGTGAAGTGAAAGTGCCTGAGACACCTCAGGGAGGAGACTATTCCACAATCTGGGAGCCATCACCGGTGTCAAAGAAAACTGACCATAGTACAGTACCACATCAATTGTTTATTTGTATATATCAAAAATCAAACATGCATGCATGGAAGGAGTAAATACCTCCTTCCCAGAATGAACAAGAATAAAACCTTTTATAATGTTATTACCTGAGATCAAGAAATACGTAAAGAAAGAGTCATGAAACACGTCAAGAAAGCATCATAAAGTTACTGGAAGAAAACTTATCATAATGGAATTTCCCTGATAAACAAGCTAGTTACTGGAACCTACTAAATAAGCTACGTGCATCCTAAACTTCCTCTATGATGTTCCCTTCTTCACAGGTAGTAATGCCAGCACTAAGATCATGGTTTCCTGTTTTCACCCTATTTGCCCCGTTGCAAAAGCAGTACATCCTGATTGCAAATCTTTCTGTAAGCTGTCTCTATAACGGTAGAAAGGAGAAGAAAGAAATACACTCTTAAAGCAAATGAAAGCTTCTAGTAATAAAATATCATATTGATCAGAATCCCCATTTTTCCCTCACACCGGGAAGGTCCTATCCTTGGTGTGCCCACCCCTTTTGCTTCAGAAGGTGGTAGTGCAACTAGGAGGTTCTCCCCTACAGACCTTAAGGCACAAACAGGTCAATATGTACACTTCCCCAGGAAGGTGGTAACAGGTCAACCTAAAAATCCAATAAATAAACATATATCCTAAAAAGAAGCAGCTTCCGTACCTTTGTGTTAGTAAGTTGAAGAAGAAGAAGAGTTGGCTTTTCTACTCCATTTTTCTCAACCATTTAAAGTGGCTGACAAAGCTTTTCTATTCTTCTCCCCACAACAAAACACCCT
>MTQE01002217.1:4014011-4027946 GCA_014337955.1 Aspidoscelis marmoratus | reverse complement strand
AATTTGGTCTCAGTCTCATGCTTCTGCACTAATGACCCTTAGGGGCCTGGCAATGTCTACAGCCAGGCTGACAGTAACCTAATAATTTATTATCGTTTTATTTTGTACGTCACCCTGAAAGTACAGTGAAAGGTAGTATAGAAATTCCACAATTGTTTTAAAAATTAAACAAACCCTCCCCTTTGTTTTGAAATGAGTGACCTCAGATAACTCCAGTTTCCCTCAGACCCCTTCCACCTGATGCCTTCACCTCAACAGTAAAAATTTAGGCAGAATTTAGGCAGAAACGTTCCAAATCAATCTGGAAGCTTTATTAAAAGTGCCTGAAAAATCCCATAACTGGTTTACAGTGTTTGTAGCAATGAACCTCCCAACAGCCTTCATCTCTTAACTAAAGCCCCCAAATAATTACCATAATCCATCAGGGGACATTGCCCCTCCCGCAGAACCGTAATTTAGTTGTGGGTATCTCTTGCCATAATTTCCCCATATAATGATGAACTCAAATAAATCATTCTGCTTTAGTACCATTCTTTTGGAGCAAGCTTTTAAGACAGAACTTTACAGCCCCTGAAGCAACAAACAGAGGCCTTAAAGCCAAGAGTGATTTGCCATTCTGGCACAAAAGCATGGCAAATTAACAGGAGCTGATAATACATGGCCCAATTTTCAAAAACAAGATTGAGAAGGCTATCATTATGTCCCTACAGGCAGTGCTGAGTCACAGCAGCCCAGCATTCAAACCGCACATCTGACTTTGTATTCCTGAAAGCTAATGTTCTCTTTCCTTCTAGTCATTCCTTCTGATATTTTAAAGCATTTGTGGAAAGGTGAGAGAGGGCAGCCATGGCATTTCCACAATCACTTGATGAGATATGCGTTCTTGATGAGATTCTTTTAAAGCTTAACAGCAGTTACATTCGGTGACGTGTTCCATGTGAATGGCTTTTGTTTGTTTCTGAAGAACCTCTTGCCCTAGTTATAGCAGAGAAGGTCTGAATGACCAGCATGAACCCTCTCCATCTTCTTCCCAGGAAGACTGCTCTTCACAGCTTTTATAATACAGTATGATAACTCGTATTGTTTTTTTTTAATTAAGCATAAAACATCTTAATATATAAAAAGAGGGATGGAGGCCAGTGTTCAGACTGCAAATGATAGCCCCATCTGAAACCTCCCTGGGGCTTACCCTGCAGCAGAGTAAGTCTGAATGCTGCTGTCTGGCAGTGGCCACCTCACCAAAGCAACAGCCAGTTGCAGCCAGATGTTGCTACAGCATTTGGGCAATGTGGCATGCAACTGCGCCAGAACAGCCACAGTTCCCTCTCTAGAAGAACTGGCTTTTCTACCCCCCTTTTCTCACCCTCTGACAAAGCTTTCTGTTCTTCTCCCCACAACAGACACCCTGTGAGGTAGGTGGGGCTGTGAGAGCTCAGAAGAGAGCTGTGAAAAGCCCAAGGTCACCCAGCTGGCTTCATGGGGGATGGCAGAATTGATCCCGATATTCCCAGGTAAGAGTCCGTCTTCCTAACCACTAGACCAAACTGGCTCTAGTGCTCCACATATATTGAAGATGGAGAGATATGGGCAAATCTGTGAGCTGCTCTAGAACAGAAGCAGTTCCAGGGTGTGTGGGTGTTCTGAGCCAGAGCATCCCAGGTCATCCCCATCATCAGAAGCCAAAAAGACCCTTCTGTCTGGCCAATAAGGAGCAGCCCCTTGCGCATGTGCAGAACGTCACTGGCCTAATAGCACCAGGATCGACCCTGCAGCAAGCAAGTAAGGCCCATTCACACGTGATCGTGCCCCAGGGTGGGTTGGGGGGTGTTGCGTGGGGGTTCCGTTGGCCCCAGGAGCCAGATCTGGGTTTCTGGAGTGTGCAGGAACCCAAGGAAGGCGCCTGACATGCCCCCCCGGCTCCAAAGCAGCCAATGGGGAGGGGCCGGGGGATGGTCTTAGGCGCCATTCGGCTCGAACACGTCTAAGACACTTTCCCATCTACACGTGGGCAGGTAAAGGACGTGTTTGGAATGCGTCCTTTACCTGGCAATGCGGATGGGAAACTGTTTTCTACGTGTTCAAGCCGAAGTGTTATAAGGCGTTTCCGCCCTAATGCGAAAACGCCTCAGGTCTTCTCTAATCCACCTTTTCTAGCATAGAAAGTTCATGATGGAGGAATGGGCAGATTGGTGTGTGAACAACCCATCTCAAAGCCTTCTCTGAGGTGCCTCAGAGATCCTTGTGGGGGCTTTTTGTTTCTGTTTTGCTGTGTCCGATCGCAGCATTTATCTCTTATTGTCTCAGGACAGGTTACAACATTAAAAACCAATGAAAATATAAAATGAACATATTAACACCATATAAAAGTGCCTGAATGTGGGGTGAAAAGCTGTTTCATTTTTTAGCCAAAGGCCAGAGCAAAGAGGATAAAACACCTTCCATAAAGAGTTTCCAGTTCTTTACAAAAACAGACATAAGAACATAAGAGAAGCCCTGCTGGATCAGGCCACAGCCCATCTAGTCCAGCATCCCGTCGCACACAGTGGCCCACCAAATGCTCATGGGCATCTCAAGCCGAGACAAGGATGAACCTTTGCCTGCTCTTGAAACCCAACAAATGGCCTCAGAAGCACCCTGCTTCCCCCTGCCCCCTGCCTGAATGATGTACCTAGGCATCCATTCTAGTAGCCATTGATACATCTGTCATCCATAAATTTGTCTAACCCTACCTTAAAGCCGTCTGGACGGGTAGCTGTCACCACCTCTTCCAGCAGCAAATTCTATAAACCGATGACCCTCTGGGTGAAGAAAAACTGGGTGACATAATTTTATCTCCTAATAGATATGTCAATTTGTCCATTTATCCCAAAAATCCATCCATTTTATAATCCAGTCATCCAATGATGGGATTTTGGGTGTTTACCACTGCTGCACATATATCAGTCTGGCAATATTAACCATATATTGCTCATAACATTCTATATATTTCTAATTCCTTGCTTATCAAACCCAGTAAGAAAATTTCAGTTTACAAGGTCACTGTATCTTTAACATTTTTTTGCATTTTGTTATATATCTGTAGTCAAAAGGCTTTTACTTCGGGGCAATATGTTCTATCCTGTTGCCCGCACTTCAACATTTGACATATTTTTATATATTTTAGACAATTTATTTGGGGTAAGTTGCCAATTGCACATCATGTTATAAAAATTCTCCTTTAGATTGTAACACAATGTAAATTTCAGATGCTTCAACTACGTTTTCTCCCATTGTTCTATTGGAACATTTTATTGAAAATGCATTGCCCAATCCACCATACATTCTTTAACGTTCAACAGAGATCAAAACCCTTTCTCTTTTCCTCACTTCTTCCCATTTCTGGTTCTCTTTTTGAAATCTTATTCTTTTTATTCCAAAACATCTTCTTTTGAAAAGCAACTTCCTTTTCTTTTTCAGGCATCTAGAAGACATAACAGTGCCAGAATTTATGGAATGAAAACCTAACCCATTGTTAAAACATTATTTATCCAAGAGAATTGGAGCTCTAGGCTCAGGGAATTGCTCACAGTTTTGTTTATTACACATCAGTTATTCAATCTTCTTTCAGTAATGTACTGGCTGATTCTTCTCAACACGTTATGCCCTAAAGTTATTATTCCTCTTTCACTGTTTCTAATTTTTTTTAATCCTCATCAGTATGGGTGAAAAATCAGTTTATGGATGGCAGAGTTGTTTCATTTCCCACCTTGCAGCTAAAACTGTATGTGGCACTGCCTTGATTTCTGCAAGACATTTTCTCTGGAGACAGTATAAAATTGTATGGTTATATTATACGATCATGTTTTTCAAACTGCATTTAAAAAATACATTTCTACTTCCATTTGGCTGGGGTACAAATTTGCTGATGAGGGTTCGTTTTCATATTTATGTCATTTGAAATCAGATGCAGCTACAGTGGTACCTCGACATACAAGTGCCCTGACATACAAGTGTTTTGAGATACAAGCCGCCGAGCGAGTGATATTTTGCTTTGAGATGAGAGCAAGATTTGAGATACAAGTATGCAAATACAGTACAGTACATAACAAAAACAACTGAGGTGGTGTTTTGGGAGCTGGAATGGATTAATGCGAAAATTGCTTTGAGATACGAGCGATTTGACATAAGAGCAAGGTTACGGAACAAATTAAACTCGTATGTCAAGGTACCACTGTATGTCAAATTAAAATTAGTGCTATTACTACTACACCAGTTTGGTCTTATGGTTGAGTGTCAGACTCTCATTTGGTAATCTCATGGGTTAGGAGTGCGCTCCATCACAAAGTCAGCTGAGTGACCTTAGGCTAGTCACAACTCTCTTTCTGAGCTCTCACAGCCCTGTCTACCTCACAGGGTGCATGTTGTGGGGAGAAGAACAGAAGGTTTGTCAGTTGCTTTGACTTCCCTTAAGGGTGAGAAAAGTGAGGTAGAAAAGCCAACTCTTCTTCTACTTCTACTTCTTCTTCTTCTTCTTCTTCTTCTACTACTACTACTGCTACTACTTTTCCCTCAACTTGTTGCTTGAGACCAAGGGATCTGATGCTCCAACACAAAGTAGCCCTGTTAACCAAGGTGTTTGTTCGTCAGTTGATCTGGTCTGCGTTTCCACTACATTGCTGCCTTGCGCAACCTTGGTCCTTATCCGATTTGGCCAGATAGTCCACATGGGGAATGCTCCCAAATGGAGCATCTGCTGTTTCTTCTGTGCAGGGGTGCTCCCTATGCGAACTACACATGGTGCAGGTTTAAGTGCCCCACACGTGCACTTACCTTGCACTAGCACCAAAATATGTCACGTTCTGGTCACCCATCCACATTTCCTGGTTTGCGCAGGGGCACACTGCATGTCACATGACACACAGATGCATCATGTGACAGTTACCCTGGTTACAGGGCCTGAACCCAGGATCTGGACATGGCTGCCATTTGGCAGCTATTTGCATTCAGCAATAAGTTTGGGGAAGGATTGGGGAGGGTTCAGATGCACTAAGCATCTACAAGCGTGGGTGCTTAGTGCATTTGGGGCCAGGAAGCCATGTGCAAAATGGCCCCTTAATTCACACGCTTTTGCCTGCCTGTATTGTTGTTCTATTGCACTGGCCCCACTGCTTACTGTTATAGGCTACTGCAGTCTCAGAACAGAAGCGCCTTTTTATTTTTGTCTAATATTGTTAACTTTTGCATTTTACTTGCCTCAGAACTCTTTTCTTTGCCCTGTGCCTGAAACATGTGCTAGTCAATTGCATTCTGCAAGAACAGTTTGTTAAACCCACCTATTTACCTTGGATGCTGCTGGAATAACTGGAAACAAGTAATTCTCCCAGAGTTTATTCCCTTTCAGAGTAGTCTAGATCCAGATTATTGAGATGACGTTCAAGTGTTAAAGACAAAAAGCAAGATTCATTCATGACTTATATATGTTATCAAAGGAAGATTTTTGTTTACACAGACCAAACTCTTCAAGAGCCCTTTCTGCACTTCCCATCCTGAGGAGGGGAACAATGCATCTCCACTGACGTGCGCTAGCATTCACTTCTGCCAAACCAACTCACACATCTGGACACTGCCAGGTCAAGTTATCTGGATGCCTCCATCTTGGAGCAACTGCATGCGTGCTGGCACTCTCACCACGACAGTGATATGACACGCATGTGCAGTAGCATTTCCGGTCATCTGAGGTGCCAATGCTCTCTCCGGTGGCCAGGAAAGGTAAGGAACTGGACATGTGTGGTAAACAATATCGTTCACCACTGCTACAGTAGTAGCTGCCGATGTAGCTTCTCATATAGCAGATGTTTCTGACATGGATATACCTCCTGCAAGTGCAAATGGTGCTTCCAGAAGCTATCCCAGCATGCACTAGCAGGCTAAGTGTGAATTAGCCTAGGGTCCGTGTATTTGTGCCATTTAGATCCTACCTTCATTCTTTCTGTTTTATCTTCACTGCAGCCCTGTGAAGAAGCTCAGGTGAGGGGCACTAACTGGTTAATGTACCCCACTAGGTTTTCATGAACAAAAAGATTCTATCCTAGCACTTTTAGCCGCTATATTCTAAATAAATGCTGTTTAGGGATATCAGGCATCGGAGTGACAGTGCTTTAAAAAGAGAACATTAGAGAAACGTGAACCCCTAATCAACTGCAGAAAAATGTTGGAAGGGCAGAATTTATCCCACATTGGAATTTGAAATAAAAATGTCTTAAGATTTTGAGAGATCTGCACACAGCACGTTTCACTGACTGTAGAGGACAAGGGGCAGATTTGAACAAGGCTCACACAATGTACCGGTGTAAGATCTAAGTGTTCAGAGACCGAAGGTGGTACATGACACCACACCTGTTCTTCTTCAAACACACACATTCAAGAAATGTGCATTATTTCCAGGACTGGAACTGCTAGATAGCTCAAATAACAAAAGCCTAAGACTATTGATTTAAATTCTCTCTCTCTCTCTCTCTCTTTAACCTTTTTACAAACTCAGGCTGTGGGCTTTGATCATGGTGACACCAAAGAGTTCTTGGTGCACTTTTAAATGGTTTTGATCAGCATACAAGACACGCCTCTGGATTAAAAGGAAAAAAAAAGATCCACCCCAGAACAACTATTAATGTGATTTAAAATAAGCACCAAAGCCAAGCAAACGTGTCATGCGCCACTTCTAGTGAGCCATGGGCCACTTCCAATATACAGCTAGAATATTTGATTCCCTCTGGGAAAATAAGTAATTTTCTTTCTTAAGTATAATACGTTGAAATTTTGTTTCAAGCTTTTTTTTGTAGTGGTTAGGAAGGAAGGAATTCCATTCATGAAATACAGGTGACAGAACCATAATAGTTACTTCAGGCAATAGATATCAGTTATGGAAACATTTATTCATTAGAATCTCAAGGTTTGTCAACCGTTCCACAGCTTTTCACATTTTTTAGAAAACAATGGCTTGACGAGAGTGTGATGGGACTTCAATAATTGTTCCCCTGTGGTTATGAGCAGAACTGAGCTCTCCTGGAAAGGGTAACCAGCCAGCACCAATAGCAGCTTCCTTCTCATTGCAAACAGCTGTCACAGAATGGCTTAATTCCAACTAGGGTCACACAAGATAAAGTCCATGTTCTCACCCTGGTTCCTGGTCACATACCATCAGTTCTATACTGCAAAGGATGGCCACTGACAGTATGAAGGTGACTGGGGGAAGAGAAGAATGTTGTGTGGTCTCCAACAGACCAGAACTGGATCTGGTACCATTAAATATGGTCTCCAAATCAACATCATGCTCCTTGCCTATGCAACAAAAGTGATCGCTATTTCTGAAGCATTTTTCTGTGGCTTTCCCCATCCATATAAAGTCAGGGCACAGAAATAACAAAGGACTTCAGTTGAGGCGTTAATAACAAAATGAAAGCTTATTTTTAATTAGTGAATCTAAAGAATACAGTTCTTTAACTATGGAGTAAACTGCATCAGTTCAGAACACAGTTCAGGTTAAAGACCAACAGGTTCTTATGCATAGAGAATCCACAAATGATTGCTTAAAAACGGCATCCCACATATGACATTTATTTGAATTCATGCAGTGTTGCGGTTCAGGACCTCACAGGAGTCGTTTAGAATATTTTATTACTGCCATTATCAGATAAATAGCCATGTTAGTCTAATTTGAAAAGTCCAGCAAGGCAGTTGGAGACTAACAGGAGAAGGGTTGGTGGCATGAGCTTTCATAGACTGCCGCCAACCCTTCTCCTCTTAGTCTCCAGCTGCTACTAACTACCTTGCTGGACTTATTACTGCCATGTTCATTTTCACTGAAGAGTAGAACACTTTTTTTAAAAAGTCAACAACCAATGTCCACTTTCCACCGATTCTACTTTTTTGAATGTTAGTTCTGCTCACCAAAAGCATTTGGTTAAAAGGAAGTGGAACAGTATCAGAAATAGATCACTAAAACAGCTAGATTTAGGGATTTGCATGAATGAGTTTGTTATGCTGTTTGTGGGAAACAAACCCATCGAAGACCACTGTTTTGGCAAGGTCAAACATGCTACAACCCTGGCCCACTATGATAGTGAGAGGAACGTGAAGGGAAAGTAAATGCTTACTAAAGTAAAAGGTAAAACTCCGCTGCCACTTTTGCTTTCTACAGACTTCCTACTTCCCCTCCCAGAAAGTTCTGCAGCCCAAGAGTGGAGCATAAGCACCCGTGCAATGATCATGGGGTTCCTTTCAGGGTTGGTAGCTGCTGCACAAAGGTTCTAGCAACTATAGGTTCAAACTAAGCCTGCTGTGACAACATTGCAAAGGAGGCCTACTTGTCCTGCCCCATCCTGGTTGCAAAGGCAGCTGGGAAAGGAAGCGGAGAGGCTGCCTGTTAAGTAAACAGCTTAACAAATTCATTTGTGCACATCCTTCATTGTACTGTTTTAATACAGAAAGAAGTGCCGACAAGTTGACTAACCGTTTTGACTAAAATTTTAAAGGAGGCCAGGACTATTTAGCCAGGACCGAGCATTCAACAGCTAGCAGTTCCACCAGAAACCTATTTCTCCATTAACTGCTTACCAATTCTTTCTTGATTTCTCAAAAGCCACTGTCACATCACTTTATGAGATCTTATAGAAGATTCTCTGTGCCCTAATAAGAAACACATTTAGTTATTTATTAGGGGTACGCAAGGGGGTTAGCCCCTTCCACAAATCTATTGGATTTTCATTCTTGAGGCAGCCCAGCTACAGCAAGGCTGACCAGGAGGCTGGAAAAAATAAAGGCCTGGCAAGCATTTCTTGTCACCACTAGATGGCGCTGAAAGTGGGCACCAAGAATAAGCCTTATTCCAGCTGTTCTTGGAGAGCCACAAGTTGAACAGCCTTGCCTTATCTGAACACTGACAGATGTCCAGCTGTTTGTGAGGATTTGTGGAGGGGGTGGGCAAACTCCCTGTGCGCCCCTAATATTTATGCTTCTATTTCTCTGGAGGAAAAGAGAATCTCCTAGAAACAACTGCCTTCCCCTACTTTCTCCCTCTGTGTGGCTTCAAAACTGCTACAGGGGATTGCAGGAGCCTTGGAATCAGACGTAGGAATCATAGATGGCACAGCTGAGGGAAGCAGAGAGAAGAGATCTGTACGCACAATATCAGTGTTACCCCTTTATGCCCTACATGTATGTTCTCTCGCTAGCTACCACTTCATGGGCTTTCGACTCTGTGCTTCTTCAGACTTTACATAATTATTGTACAATTGTTTCAGATAGGAAAATAATTCCTCCAGATTTTCTCCTGTCAGAGCTGACAGTGGGATGATTTTCTGTCCCACTTTCTCCTTAAGGAGAGACAAGTGGTCCTTAGATTGTGCAAGATCAAACTTATTCCCAATGATGGCGTGAGGCCTCTCTGACAATCCCTTTTCATATTGCTCCAGTTCGCATTTCAAGTCTTGCAACTGAGTCCAAGGTTCGGATACAGAGAGATCCAATACATAGAGGAGAAATCTGCAACGCTCTATGTGCCTCAGGAAGGCAATCCCAAGACCTTTGTTCTGATGGGCTCCTTTGATTATCCCAGGGATATCAGCAACTGCAAGGGGAAGGGAAGACCCAAGAATTAAGGTTCTGCTCATCTGAACATGGCATGTACATCTTGTTCTTCAGTCAAGAACCAGCACTTCTCAGAAAACCACATCCATCCAAGAAACAAAGAACCTTAAAATTCTAGAAATTCAGCACAGAATAAGAAAGTAGGAAGAGCCGTTACATATTTGCTCTGAGTGTCATGTTAGGAACAACAGCTTGGCTTATTAGACAGTGACAATTTGTCCCTGCTATCAAATCCAACTTCACCATCCTGCTAACTGTCCATCAAAAGCAAGAAGCTTTGGGAAGAGGCAGGGATGTCTCTCATGCTGTGGCAGGATATAGAAAGAAAACAGCAGGATTTCCCTTGTTTATTACCTTCTCTAAACTGATTTTCAAGCCCAAAGAACCTGGGAGAGAAACACACTTGTCTTACTAGTTCAGAGGCTTAAATAGGATAAGAAAATGTAGGGAAAAAAACCCTGTTATTTCATCCTGTCTCCAAACTAGAAGGCATATTGGAGCCCTTGGGGCAAAAATGCCTTCATTTGTCAAAATTTCTCATCAGGTATTCACCGTGCGTACCAAGAGGTGACACAAAATATATACATCTGCATTACCATTTATTCATCCCCATGAAATAAACCAACCTAGCCAGGAATGTTAGCCAATTAGGCACTGAGTTTCCTCTTCTTCTTCCGAATTTCTCACAGATCCTGTCCTAGTTGGCTCTTCTGAGACTTTGTAAAAAAAATGAGTCACACTGTACTTGGAACTATAGCAATTCAGAAGAACACCCCGCTGTCTTCAGTTATGCTTATCCCTAGCAAGTGAGACCCCATCTGCAGTCTTAATGAGTAAAATGTGAGATACTGTTTTTTATCTTCTGTCACTGAAATTTGCAGAAGAGATGGTAAGAGCAACCAGCCTAAATAGCTTTAAGGAAGGGTCAGACAAATTCATGGATGATAGATGAATCAATGGCTACTAGGATGGATGCCTAGATATATCTTCCAGACTAGGGAGACAGGCAGGGTGCCTCTAAACGCCAGTTGCTGGGATTTGAGAACAGCTGAAGGTTTTGCCCTGCTTGAGATGCCCAGAACCAGTTGGTGGGCCACTGTGTGGGACAGGATGGGCAAGCAGGGCTCCTCTTATGTTCGTAAGCCAACTCTGTGAAAAATCATCCTTATTTTTGGTGTAGTTTTCTACACTAGCTGGTCTACAATGGTTATTGTTCTTTGGCTTCTAATCTTATAGTCATGTCTTTTTTAGGATATTGTGAAAGGATGGCCTCCACATTGACATCTTTGTCGGTGCTGGCCAAACCTGTGAGGAAGGTGGGGCTGGGAGAGCTAAGAAAGAGAGCTACGACTAGCCCAAGGTCACACAGCTGCCTTTGTGGAGGACTCCAAAACTGAACTGGGAGACTACTAGATAAGAGCCCAGCACTCTAACCACAAGATCAAACTGGGGGCAGCAGAGGATGAGATGGACAGAAATGGAAGCATCAAACATTAGCTTGGACAAACTCCAGGTGACAATAGGGAACAGTAAGGCCTCACATGCTATGGTCCATGAGGTCACGAAGAGTCCTGGTTCCCTTACGGGCAGTACAGTGAGGCAGTGACAACTGGTTCTTTGGAGGATGAGACAGAGTCAGTCTTGCCCTCACTACTACTGCTCCCACTAAGAGTTAGATGACTCTGCAAAAGCAATGGAACCCCATCACCCCACCCCACCCCACCCCCATTGTAGCATCCTAGAAACTAGAACAGGTAGCACTTACTGTAACAAAAGATGTCTCTGCTCATCTTTGAAAAGAAGGACAATAAAGCACAGCCTAAAATATTTAGTCCCAAAAAGCAGTATTTATTATTATTTTTTGTTTGCATTTCTATCCTGCCCTACCTGAATGTCTCAGGTGTCTTCACTGCCTTCCTAAACATGTACAGTGAAGATGCCTGATCTACCTCAAGGGGGAAGACTATTCCAAAGCCTAGGGGCCATCACTGCGAAGGTCCTCTCCCAGGTGCCCACCCCTTTTACTATTGAAGGTAGTGAGACAACCAGGAGCTACCTGCCGCCCAGGTCTTAAGGCATAGGCAGGTCAATATGGAAGAAGTATTATAAAATTGTACCTGCAACTTGCTCATAATCTTCATAGTGGACAATGCCTACGTGTGGATTTAAGGTTGTGAATGGATAGGCAGCCACAGCTGGTTTTGCATTGGAAATTGCTCTCAACAGTGAAGACTTGCCAGCATTCGGAAATCCCACCTGAAATAAAGATCCTGCATTAACATAAAAACATGGTGAAGATAGGGGAAAACAATAATAGAGTAACTAATGTAAGCTAGCCCTAATATGTATATTATTGGTTTTAATATGTTCATTTTATATGTTGTAACCTGCCCTTGGGTATAGGGCGGGATAAAACTGCAAATAAATAAATAAAATAAATAATGTTATATATGATAAAGTCTTAATAATTCTCCTTCAAAAATGATCAACGAGGCCTATCATTTGGAGTGAGGTTTTTTTGTTAACCACTGGCTGCAATTAGAATGTAAAGCTTAAATTCACTACTTGTATTTTGAATGTGCTGATAATTTCATTTTCTGTATTCTTCTCAACTGTCAAATGCAGAATTTTTATTCATGGAAGAAGATGGAGTAAGAATTGCCTTAAACTCTGAAGTGATGCAAAATAAAAGAAAATCCCAAGCACTTTTGCTACTCCAAACCTCATAGTTGAACAATGTGCTGCATGAAGAAATGTTTTATCTGTTATGAATCTTCCACCAATCTGGTGGCCCCTATCCTAGAACTCTGTGAGCTTTCTCTCTGCTATGTATAATTTTATTACTCCTCTATCAAGTTTCCCCTCATTCCCCTTTCTCCATTAACTAAAAATCGGCAAATAAAATCCTTTATTATTTCACTGATCCTTCCTGTGAATCTTTCCCGACTCTATCCTTTTGGAGGCTTACAGACCAACTGCATGGATGGTCACACCACCAACTTTTTACCAGGGCTTCAGCATCCTGCCACTTTTGTTTTCAACCTTATTTTTAATGATCTACAGCAGGAGTCTCCAACTTCTTTTGCACCAGGGACCGGCTTCCTTTTCCATGACAGGGCGGGGCTGTGGCGGGGGCCGTGGCGGGGGAATGACGGCACAGGGTAGCTTGTTGTGGCAGCGCTGTGGACCGGCAACCCCCCCCACCCCCCCTATGGCCCGGTGCCAGTCCGCCGCCCAGTGGTTGGGGACCCCTGATCTACAGCACCAAAATGTCACAGGGAAAGACATATACTCACCAACCCTGCATGGGCCATAGTCCTGAGCTCCAAGTGGAGAATTCTTTCCTGCCCTGGCTCTCCTGGCGTAGCAGTCATTGGTGCGCGGTTGTCATTGGACAAAAAGAAGCGATTGCCCTTCCCGCCTGCTCCACCGTATGCAGCTACGTATTCTTCACCATGGTAGCTGAGATCAGCTACGACTTGGCAATCTTCTTTAACCACAGTTCCCAAGGGAAGCTTGTAAGCAAAGGAAAATTGAAAACCAAACACCTGTACAGTTTCACAAATTAGGCAGCAAGTCCACCCAGCACTCACATGTGGATGAAGACAGTCACATACACCAACACTAAAAGGACAGACAAGCAGAAAAGTGACATACAGTTGGATCCCTGTATCCACTGATTCAGTAGCTACAGTTTTAGTTAACCACGTTTACCAGATCAGCCCAACCCCTCTGAGTACCATAAGGGAAAAGCACCCAGAACCGGAAGGCCTATTTTGGCCTCCAGAAAGTCTATTTTGGCCTCCACAGAGTGTTGGAATAGGCACATGATGCCACGAGAGCCCATCCCAAAATATAAGGAGACACATGGGAGGCAGGTGGAAGGCTTACAGTGGCCTTTTGGAGGCCAGAAAAGCTGTTCTGGTTCTGGGGTTGCACAACCTCAGAACCGGAAGGCCTGTTTGCAATTATCCACAGTTGCAGGTAACCACGGTAGGAGCCAGAACGTATCCCCAGCGGATATGGAGGTCCGACTGTACATCCTATCAGCAACTAGCTGCTTACCTTAATGTAAATGCATTCACCAGCAGCTCCAAAACAGTTTTTGCTCCCCCCATTTACTCCACTGAAACCTCGATAAACTGGGGCAACAGCAGCCAAGGACTTGACTTGCCGATCCACTGAAAGCAACATTCACAAGCAATAGAAAGATTTGATTTTGCAGATAAAAATAAGTCTGACCTCTGTATCGGCTGATCTGGTAACTGTGGTTTCCATTTTCTGCAGTGGCCAGATCAGCCTTCCCCCCCC
>MTQE01002217.1:3964984-3981128 GCA_014337955.1 Aspidoscelis marmoratus | reverse complement strand
GCTCCCCCCCCCCCCCGGAGATAGGTTTCCCTCCTGCCAAATTTCCAAGTCATCCCATCCCTATTTTAGTGGGCATCACTGCTGCCTTGTGCTGTGGTCGGTCAGCGTGAATCGCATGCACTCTGTTGGGAATGCCCCAAATCCACTCCGAAGTAAATGGAGTGCATGGGGACACACCCACTATGTCCTAAAGACCTTTGGATGTAGCATTAAAGTTGATAGACAGAACACTGGTTCACATTTTGCCTCTTCATACCAATTTCAGGAGTTATACAAACTGGTGGTGGAAGCCATATGGACAGAGGTAGAGCTAGGGGTTGGAAGACCCAGGGTTCAATTCCCAATTACAATTCATGCTGACCTTGCTGAATGACAATCAAGATAAATACATCATCTTTGGGAGGACAAACCCACATGGGGCAAGGGATACATAATTATCGAGAGAATAGGAGTTTTTTCAAAAGCAAGCAGCACCACTTGCATTTTCAAGTCAGAGCAGAATCTGGAAAGCTTCCTCATTTCAGACTAAAATCCCCATGATCCTTAGCCGCAGCCAGGAATCATGGGAGTGTCTGAATGGCAAATGCTTTAATACTCTGATATGGATTCCTCGGCAGCTGAACTGCAAAGCTGAGCAGGTGGACAATTCAAGAGGTTACCTTGTTGTGACGGTCGGTAAGGTCCCATTGGCCGTTGGCCCATCATGCTGTTGCCTTGGTTACTTTGACTCATCATGGCAATGGAAGACTGCCCTTGGTAGTGCTGGCTGCCTGCTTGGGCAGAGTTGTAATGCGACGTTGCAGCTTGCTGGTGCATCATGGACACTAGAACACACATGCACAGAAATGAATTTCCTTCTCCAGTGCTCTCTCCACAACCCATCCGCATCCCAACAGCCCCAAGAAAAACAGGAATATCAGAAAAAGATGTAAAAATTACTAAGGAAGCTTCAAAATGTCAAGTCATTCCAGGTGGTTAAGGCTATCATCATTTCCCTCTTCTAGACTGTTTCTATACTTTCCTGGAGATGAATTACACTAGCTGGTCCGTTCCTACTGGAGCAGTCCATCAGCTGGCCAGGTCCATGTGTCCCAGAACAATGCCATCTGTATTTAGACAACTGTTCCAGGACAGCCACCACAACAGCCCCAAAGGTTGCATGGATTTCAGGGCCAGCCTTCCAACATTTCCACTGGCCAGGAACGGAATTTCCTCAGAGCCCTTGGGAACTCTATTTTGACAGCGTGCTTTGATGCACTGCTGAAATGGGTCCCCCGATAAACTGGAGCATGGAGGTATGTGCCAAATTTGCATGGCTTACACAGTACTAGACCACCAGTAGACCTTTTTAAAGAGGTCTACATACGTCCTGGACTAGTCAGCCATTTGGGGGCCACCTAGTCCAATCTATGCTCCATCCAATTCCGATGGAGAGTTCTAGCAAGGGGCGGGGCCTCTCCAGTCTCTGCACTGGCGTGCAGAAGAAAGAGACCCTGAAGATCACTGCAAAGTGTAGTAAAACCTTAAATGTACAAAGCCTTTCTGGCAGGGTCTTGCTCCATCTCATTTGCAAAAGGAACATGAGACTCCAAAGTAAAGACTACTGCCTTTAAGAGGAAGGAAGAGGAGAAGGAAGAAGAAGAGTAGGCTTTTCTTCCCTGCTTTTTTTCACCCATTTAAGGGAACTCAAGGCGGCTGACAAACCTTCTGTTCTTCTCACAACCCCACCCTGTGAGGTAGGTGGGGATTTAAGACCTCAAAAGAAGGCTGTGACTAGCCCAAGGCCACCCAGCTGGCTTCATGGAGGAAGAAGAAGAGTTGGCTTTTCTACTCCCCTTTTCTCACCCATTTACGGGAACTCAAAGAGGCTGACAAAGCTTTCTATTCCTCTCCCCACCAAAAAGCTCAGAAATAGAGCTGTGACTAGCCCAAGGCCACCCAGCTGGCTTCATGGGGAAAGCAGAATTGAACCCGGTATCCCTAGATAAGAATCCGGCTCCCTAACCACTAGACCAAACTGGCTCACAAGTCTTTCCCTTGCTGCAGTCTGCACCCCAGGCCCAAATCCTGCAGCAAACCCTCTCTGCTGGGCTAGCCAATCAAATGTAAGCAAATGTTCCGGATTGCAACCTCCACCTGTTCCAGCTAAAACAGGGCAGGCAGCCCAACGGGTTTTGGTCTGGGACTTCTGGGCACACTTTGCAATGAGAAGACCGCCAAAGGACGACGACAAGGCCAAGCCAAACCTACCAGGATTGGACTGCATGTTGATATTTGTCCGTGAGACATAGTTGCCTATGGATCCTTGGCCCTGCATTGATACATTCTGAGATGCTGGCACTGTATGGCTGTAGCCGGGTCCAGTTCCATGGCTACTGACAGACATACTCAGGGAAGTGGTGGGCATGGTGTTTTGGCCCGATTGTTGCATAGACACATGGTTGGGACCTAGGAAGAGCAAAGGAAATTGAGGAGAATGAGGAACTATTTGATCATAGCATTCTATAGATCTTACCTTATTCACAGGTTATTCACACACATGTTCCCTGTGTTCTGCAGCACAACTCACATAGTCAAAAATGCCTACTATGATCCAGTTATACAACCTTAAAACACCGATGTTATGTTTTACATCCGTCTCTTGTATAATGCTATATTCGGTTCCCCTAAACTTCCGTGAAATGCAGAATTGTGCCCTGCAAGTAAAGGCTACTAGGCATGTGCACAAATATACGAAACATTTGAAATCTGGTCAAATTCGTTCAAATTTAGACATTCAAATTTGAATCGAATGTCTGTAAGTTCAAATTGAAACATTCAAATGAATTTCAAATTTTTGAAACATCTGTCTGAATTACTTGGGCATTCTTATGTGTATAGACACATACACGATGTGTACTTGCTTGTACGTATCTTTCCCGCATTTGTACGGATCCGTATAGGACAAAAATGGGATGCGTATGGGTTGCATACAGATGCATACGGGACGTACAGGCACATACGAATGTTGTCGACACTCATATGTGCAAATATGGATAAAAAATTCACAAGAATAGATTCAAATGGATTCAAATGGAATTGAATGTGAATACATTTGAATTTTAAACATTCGAATTGATTCAGATTTTTGGATATTCAATTCGAATCGAACCCCCAAAATCGCATTCGTGGACACCCCTAATGGCTACTGTAGGAACACAGGGACTGGGGAACCGTGGAGACGTAATGTAAATCAGTGGTACCCCACATCTGAAAGCCAGTCAACCCACAAAATATTTATATTAAGTTTATGATAACTGCAGATAACTATAGTGCCAAACTGGAAATACAGGGAAAAGATGTCACAGAAAATCTTATATTCTAAGCCTTGAGATTGTGCCATCAATGAGCCTATCGCACCTCAGTTGCAAAGAATGAAATAATCCAAAAATGAGCATATGTACTTTGTAACCTGGCAATTACTATTCAATGACATACAAATACTACCCTCAACAAAAGCACTAGGGTGCGATCAGATAAAGAGGTGTCCTCTGGGCAAATTTTAAGTCTGTAATGACAAACTCCCCCCCCCCCCTGCTTCACCTTGCCTGATCTTAAAGTCTCAGAAAAGTTGCTTCTTTAACATTCCAGATTTCATCGCTCTGAAGGCATCTCATTTTTTGAGCCGGTTGGAGAGGAAACTACATAAGCAAAGAAGAGTTTCCCATGGTAGGAGGACCAGCGGTCAATCACTGGGTAGCACCCATAGTCAGGGTAGGTGTTGCCTGACTTGAAGGCAAATGTAGACTGCAGTGTAGCAAAATAAGGTAGGTTCTTATCCATGTATTTGGGAAACTGTATGCAAGACATTTTTTATGCTTCTGGGGACTGGATGCTTTCCTTAAAGGAATGACTGAAAAAAGCCCATGGTCCATCGAGTCCAGCAGACAGTTCTCACAGTGGCTAAACCAGCTGCATAGGGAAGTTCATCAGCAATATATGAGCACACAGCCTACGCTGCTTGGAGTCTCCCAGCAGCTGTCCTTCAGAGGCAGACCACCTCCTACTGTCACCAGGGCAATAGTTGATTTTCCCCTTCACTTTTGGTAGCAGCATCAACAACTGTCATCACCTACTGGCACACTCTGTAGCAGTGCCTTATCAGGGAGAGGCACTGCAGGTGTGGTCTCCATGGAGAACAGACTCAGGGCCCAGCTATACTTAAATTTTAATCTGCATTCAATCCACCTTCACAGCAACTAGCCATTTTCCTTCCACATTATCTAAGCCAAAGCATAATTTTCTGAATTTTCTGGGTTGGTTGGATTGTGTAAGGTGTCCTATTTTAGGTTTAGTGATAACAATGGGGGGAAGTGTCACCATGTGGAGTTGATGGAGGATCTTTCTAGCTTCTCTTTCTCCTCACTCCCCCCCAGGCAAAGTAGTTTTTTTGATGCCAGTTGAGAGTGTGTGTGAGGGGGTCACGGTGTGGAGCATATCTCTCCAGCTTGTTCTTTCTCCTCTGCTCCCCTCAGGCAAGGAGCTTTGAATAAGCAAACTGAAGGAAATTGCAGCCATGTTAATCTTTCAGCCATTGAGGGACAAGTGCTATACAATCAGATGTACGTGGAAAATTACTAAGTATGTCAACCACTGGAAATTCAATGAACCGTCTTTCCTCCCTGGTGCTCTGAAAGGCTTCATGAGGGTTTCTTTACATCCCCACCACTTTATCAACTCAATGCAGCAAATCAAAGATTCTCTTTTGTTACCCAGTTTTGTGCTTAGCTTTCAGCAAGTGCTCTCTTGTGAGTACTTCAAAGGCGAGAGGTTTCCAGTGCTCAAGGGCCCTTTCAGTACCTTTGAATGAAGCAGTCTTACCTTGACCTCCCACACTTGGCCTTTTTAATGCAAGTAAAACACGCTGCCGCCGCCACCCTATGATCTGAAGCCACCAATACACCTCAAATGCCTAAACAATTTTGCACCTTGAGGTTATAGTGCTTATTTGGATGAATTAGAAAAGAATAAAGACAAGTGAGTTTATCCGTTTTTTAAAAAAATATTCTGAAAGCAGAACGTCCCACTAGTGGTATCTTTCTAATACTATACAGTTGGACCCCTGCAACTGCTGGGGATATGTTCCAGCTCCTACCATGGTTACCTGAAGCCATGGATAATCGCAAACAGGCTTTCCAGTTCTGGGGTCGTGCAACCCCAGAACTGGAAGTGCTTTTCTGGCCTCTGGAGAGCATTGGAATAGGTGTGCAATGCCAACAAATGCCTCCTGCCCACCTCCCATGCACCCCTTTACATTTTGGGCTGGGTTCCAGTGGCACCACATGCCCATTCCAGTGCTCTACAGAGGCCAAAGTAGGCCGTCTGGAGGTCGAAATAGGCCTTCCAGTTCTGGGTGTTTTTCTCTTATGGCACCTGCAAGGTATGGGGGTGGCTGATCCAGTAATGATCAAGTAGCCCCCGCCTCCTGTTAGTCCAGCTCCATCTGCACAGGATGATGCCAGATCCAGAGTAAGAGGCCCTTGCAACTAAATGTGTACAAAGATCAGGGTCACCTCCAGATGGGAAGAAGTAATGTGGGGATCTAACAAAGATGTCTCAGTTTCCTCTTACTGCCCCTTGGCTGACATGCAGAGCAGCTGTGGTCTTACCTTTCATATCTGCCAGCAGCATCCAAAATGATCTCTCTTCATGCTAACAAGAATCAGCCAAGTACCCAACACCCCACTTCCTTTTATTATTCTTTATGCACCTGGCTGGCTTCTGATGACACAAAGTAAGCTCATTTTAGAGTATACCAATGGAAGGTAAGAGAAAGGGAACTATTACATGAAACCCAGCAGCATTGCCAGGTTTCCTGTAAAAGTGATATATCAGGTGTATCAGTGGCTACTAAAATGGATACCTGGGTACTGTCTGCAGCAGGGCTGTGTTCACGCCTAAATTTTAATCCAACTTCAGTCTACCTTCAGAACGGCAAACACATGAGTGAAGTGAACAATCATTTTCTTTCTTTATTATCTAACTCAAAGGTGGATTTTCTGAGTTAGGGCCTTTCCGCACGTGCCACCGAAAACGGATCTAAAAGATCCGTTTTCCAGTGGAACAGTTTTGAAAAAGAATCTGACCTAGATAGGTTCAGATTCACGGAGACCCCGCGCATACGCACATGTGCAGGGCGGTGGCGGCAGGGCCGGATGGGGAAACAGATTGGGGTGGGTGCTGTGTGGACGCAACAGCACCCATTCCAAACCAGCCCTGCCGGCGCATGGCCAGCTGTCAAAGACGGAGAGTGCATGCTCTCCGTTTGACAGCTAGGCTGCCTGCTGGCCTGCGCCATTGGCTCCTTCAGGAGCTCCCATGGCGCGGCCAGCTGCTGCCTTCCCTGGCCTTCCCCTTGCAAGAGAAGGGGCCATGGCCCCTTTCCCTTGCCAGGGGAAGCCTAAGCCTAACCCCCCTCCCCGCCCAGGGTGCGTGCTCGGGATTGGGGTCTTCCCTGGTAAATCAACCCTTTACGTAGGCGATTAAGCGCTCAGGTAAGGGGATGGTGTTGGAGAAAACAGCAGCATCCCAATGTAGAGATTTGCCACGGTTTTCATGGGGATGGGCAGGTACGCCTTGAACCCACCCTGTTCTCCATTGCCATGGGGACTCCTTAATGTGACTCTTAATTCGCATTAAGGCTGCCCCAAAGCCACAGTGCATCAGGGGCAGCCCCAAGGGGATGCACCCTTTGTCACTTTGATGTGTTCTCTCATTCTGAAAGTGGACTGAAGCTGGATTAAGACTTACATGTGAACGTAGCCCAGGTTGGAGAGGTGGGCAAGATGCCTCTAATGCCATTTGCAGGGAGTCGAGAGCAGTGAAGGCTCTGCCTTTGTCTTCTGCTTGAGATGCTCAAAGGCCTGTAGCCAGCTCCATATATATGGGGGGAGCATCACAAATTCAGGGGTGAATGAGTAATATGTCACATCTGATCTTGCCCATAAAGCACTGGAGTTAATTATATTGGTGGATTAACTTTTGAGGGGGAGGACAAAAAAATTGGGGGGAGGGCTTCTGGCCTAGATTCCCAGAAGCAATTGGTGGGCCACTGTGTGAGACAGAATGGTGGACTAGATGGGCTGTGGCCTGATCCTGTAGGGCTCCTATTCTGTTCTTATTTCTAAGGGTTAGACAAATTCATGGAGGATAGGTGTATCAGTAGTTACTAGTCCTGCCTCCACGCTGGAGAAAAATCTGTGTTGGAAATCTATCTAGTGAGGCCAGAGAAGACATTTTAAAGCCTTTCAGAAACCTCAGAAGAAGAAGATTAAACTTCCAGAGGAGTGTCTTAGCAGGTATCTGAGGCTGTGGTCACATTAAAGGTTTAATCCAGCTTCATTCTGTTTTCTGAGTGAGAGAACACATCTGCAAAATGACAAGCTGTTTTCTTTCAGAAAATGCACCGTTGGGATAGATAATGTGGAAAGAAAATTACTAGTCACTTTGCTGATGTATTCTCTTGCTCTGAAAGTGGACTGAAGTTGGATTAAACTTTAGGTATGACCACAGCATGAGTTAATGACATCAGGTAAAACAGATTCTACCATTAGGATCTACACTCATACTTGGAAATCCTTTTAAAAGTTGGTTATCAAGGCAGAATATTGATTCTTTGCGGACTGCAGGTCAGCAGACCGCCACATTTTTTCCAGAATGGTACCAAGATGTGGATGCAAGATGGCACTCCAATTTTATTGGCTGTCAAGACATTTTTCTGAACAAGCCCAGCATTCTTCCTATTACACATTCATTTGAAAGATGCAATCCCATGATAACACTTTCCGTACCTACAAGGATTTAAGCACCCCCGCTCCATTTCCACACTTCAATTCCACCTATAGAAAATCCTTGAACAGTTTAAAGAGCTGTAACCGATTTGTGCACATTTGTGCCTGTGCGGAAGTTTTCCATCTGCTCAAGAGGCTAGTTAAACCCACCAAAAAAAGGATGCTTTGGAAGCACGTTTGGTACCCATGATGCAGTTGCCAAGGCAACCGTGGAAAGCTCACCATTGCTAATCTGACTCTGCATGAGGGATGAAGGAGGAATGCCTGTCCCAATTGCCTCACTGAGGTTGCTCTGTGAATGAAGAGACTGGCTGGATGCGCTCTGATTCATTCCTCCTGGACCAAGGTTCATGTTTTGCGTCGGTGGCTGCAGGTGGCAACAAGAAGATTTAATGGAAAATGCTTGTCATGAAAACAGCTTTGAGAGAGGTGTGGACAGCAGATTTGATAGAGCAGAATCCCTGTTGTTGTTTATGGCTATTTAACATGCTCAATCATGAATCAATTTAGAAAAAAAGTGATTTTTAAAGCAACAACAAAAACAGCAGTTCTAAATACAGTGATCTCTCTCATCAAAGTAGCCCAGGAGAAACCAAGACCCCTTTGGAATTGGGCCTTATTCCGGATTATATCCAAGAACAGAGACCTGCCATTTGCATGGTGTTGTGGATTACTAAGATGAGCTAATGAGGAGAGCAGTTTAAAAAGTAACTCTTGTCTGCAGTTTGAAATAGTACTGTCTGCTCAGTGGCTGGCACTTCGTTTACCCTAGTCAACTCAGTTCTTGGCCCTTTCAGCACTTGTTATAGATCCAGATTAGGAGCATTTTAACCCAAATCACAGGCCTCTTATCTGCCTATTGTGGTAGATGAAGGAGGCACCAACTCCCCATCAATCCCGCTCCATTTGCACAAGATGGAGCTAGATCCAGATTAAAAGGTCCTTAATCAGGGTCGCTTGTGATCCCATTTAAAGGCTTTGTTCTGGATCATAAGAAGCATGCAAATGGCATGTCACCATGATCCAGAACTACATAGCACACCACAAATACACAAACACACAAGTTTTGAGGCTAGGAACCTTTGTTCTTAGCTGTTGGGGGCATAGGGAGGGTACCAGGGGAAGCACCGGCCAGATCCAAAGGTCCAGTTAAAGAAATAACAGTATTGTGGCCAAGTAAACACCAAAATCCAGATCAGTGGGTCAGTTTTTCCAGATCCACTTATCCAGATCAAACCAAGATGACTGCAGAAAAGCCCCATATGTGCTTAAGAGTTTTGTCACCAGAGTTTATCCAACATCAAATATTATCTGTTTGGTAGTGTATTTCTGTTCTTATGTAATTCTAAAATGATCTTAGCAAGAGTCAGCAGTAACAAACAAGAGTTCTTTATTTAACAGTATGACAATAATTATAGAAGAAGAGTTGGCTTTTCTACCCTGCTTTTCTCACACATTTAAGGGGACTCAAAGTGGCTGACAAACCTTCTGTTCTGCTCCCCACAACAGAACACCCTGTGAGGTAGGTGGGGCTGTGAGAGCTCAGCACATAGCTGTGACTAGCCCAAGGTCACTCAGCTGGCTTCATCTAGAAGAAGAGTTAGCTTTTCTACCCTGCTTTTCTCGCCCTTGTAAGGGGACTCAAAGTGGCTGACAAACCTTCTGTTCTTCCCCCCCCCCCACACACTCACACACACCCTATGAGGTAGGTGGGGCTGTGAGAGCTCAGAAGAGAGCTGTGACTAGCCCAAGGTCACCCAGCTGGCTTCATGTAGGAGTGCGGAATCAAACCCGGTATTCCCAGATAAGAGTCTGGTTCCTTAACCACTAGACCAAACTGGCTACGTAACTCTTAGTTCATTCTGAGGTCATAAGATTTATTTTCATTCATAATGGTGATGCGACAAGGATCTTTTATACACCAGTTCACTCCCTTACTGAACTCTATAGCTGCCTCTAAATGTCGCTTACTTATTCCCTATATTTGGATATTCCAGAATAAAGCGTGGACATTCCAGAATAGCCATGCTTTATTCTAGAAAATCCAAACACAGTGGAATAAACAACCGATGTCTGGACGTAGCCCTTATCTAATTATTTATTCTGACTCTCCACTTTTAACATCCTATCTCCACAACAAGCAAGACACAACTGTCTAAATGGTTCTTCTTTTAAAAGAATCTCCTCTCCCAGGAAAGCCCCTCCCAACACTCTATGCTAGGATTGGTTAAGTCAGCATCCCCATCCTGTTGCCTAGCAACCAGTCACCATCACAGCACACCCAGGTGGCCACCAGCTACCCACAGTGATCTTGTCAGAATATGACAAGGAAAAGCACTTGGTGTGAATCGTGTTATTAACCCTAAAATACAGACAGAGCAAAAATACAGACAGTGGCTCAACGTGGCCCCTGTTGGGGTCATTTCCTTACTGGCCATGTCTTCATATCTGTGCCCAAGTGCCTGTGGGAAGAACCTCAGGTGTCATGTCTCCATGACTGGCAGCATGAGGTGCCAGCTGAGGAATGTGATCTCCATCTGAGGCACTTGTGGGCGAGGGCATGAAATCACACTCTCCACAGAACTGATTTGCTTGCTGCTTCAGTGCTTCATAGTATCCACTGAAAATGGATACTAGGGGTGTTTTTCCTTAATGGGTACTCTAGTGCTAGTGGGGAAAAAAACCAAGCACTAGAGTACCCATTAAGGACCCATTAAGGACCCTTAACGGATACTCTAGTGCTAAGTGGAAAAACACCCTAGGAAGCACCCAGTGACTTGGGAGGGGGAGAAGGGCATCCCTCAAACGTACCTCCCCTGGCACCCACCACCCACCACAGCCATCGACCCATGATAACTGTCAGCTTTATTTATGTCATTTCCCCCCACTTTTATTATACATTAATAAATATGGGTCACAAACAGTCACACACACACATGCATGCGCACTAAACAACTCTGAAACTATTTTAATCTATATTAATTATAAAGTGATCAAACAGGAACATGATGTACACAATTATGAAATATGTAACAAATTAACTTTAGGACCATCTTAGTAAGAAATGAAGTGCAGGGAAAGTGAGTCGGGAGTGGACCAAACATCAAAAAAAGGTGAGTTCAGGAACTTTTCGCACAAGGGGGTTTGGAATGCGTCTACGACACTCCGGGATGCTGCATTCGCTCTTGTGGGGCAGCCGGATCCGTTCCAAGCTGCCCCAAGCGTCCCAACACGTTGTAGACACATTCCAAAAGCAGAGCACTAAAAAATGCTCTACACGTGTTCCAAGTGTTCTGGAATGCCCCCAGCTGCCACAGAGGGAAAGGTTCACACGCTCTCCTTCTTTGACAGCTGGGTCCCTCCCCCGGCCTTCCTCGATTGGCTGCCTTGCAGCCAGGGGTGGGGAGGCCAGTCAGGTCCCTTCCCTGGGTTCCCGTTAGGTGCATTGGCTTGGGTCAGGCCCATGCAGGTGGCGGGGCCCCCCACCCAGCACACCCCACCCCAGGGTCGTGCGCGTGCGTGAACGGTGCTTACCTGTTGCTGCCGGCTCGATTCTGGCTGGAATAGGCTGGTGATGTTCTGGGCATGCATGCAGGGTGGCCCTTCATTGGGTGGGCACTCGCACCTGCGCAGATGACCAGCTGAGGCCAGGCAGGTGCCCGGCCAATGAGGGGCCGCCCTGCGCGCATGCCCAGAATGTCGCCGGCCTATTCCAGCCAGAATTGAGCCGGCGGCAGCAGGTAAGCACCATTCACGCATGCACGCGCCCCGGGTCGGGTTGGGTGGTGCTGGGTGGGGGCCCCGCCACTTGCATGGGCCTGATCCAGGCCAATGCCGGTGGCAGGACACCAGAGAAGGGACCTGACTGGCCTCCCCACCCCTGGCTGCAAGGCAGCCAATGGAGAGAGTACAATTCCCCGTTCGCACGTAGCCAGGAAAGGACGCGTTCAGAATGTGTCGTTTACCCACCAGTGCAGATGGGGAACTGTCCTCAACGCGTTCGGGCCAAAGCGTTCTGAGGCGTCTTCGCCTTAGTGCGAAAACGCCTATGGCTTCCCATCACCTTTTGTTGATAAGCAATACTTTCATTAACTGCTAAATACTAGTCCTTTATAGCACCAAACCTATTGAATGCTTTGAGTCAAAGGAATGGGAAAGGAAGGTACTTACAGCAGGAAGCAGGGACTGCATATTTTGGTTGGAGTCTGCTATTGTGGCCAAGTACACCAGGTTTCTGTGCAAGATTTGTTGGTATCTACAGAAAAAAGAAGAGAGGGAGGGAAAAGTTATTTCTAGAGAAAATAAAAACCAGGGCTCTTTCTACACTTGGCCTTTTTCTGGAATCTTGGGATAGGGGACTGTTGTCCACATGCTAATGCAGGCTACAGTAGGCCTTGCTTGCTGCCTGCTATAGCCTGGCATTGGCATGTGGACCACAGACCCCTATCCCATGATACATTCCAGAATAAGGCCAAGTGCAGAAAGGCCCCAGGCTGGAAAACTTGGCTTTGTAACAGACAAGGTACCTATGTTTTATGTAGGAACAGGAAGTAAAATTAACTACTCACATGTTCATTAACAGGAGCAATTGTTTTACAGGAGGAAATAAACATTTTATAGTAGAACAAAACACAGGATATTTGTAACATACCCATCATCACAGACAGAATTGCTGCTTTAAGCACGTGTTATTCCTGGTTATCATATTCTGCTAATAATTATACCTTCCTCACTACACGCAATTAAAAGTAAGTTTTAAAAAAATGAACAAAGATACAACCAAAACAACTCCATTGTACTATAACAGGAATACAAGAAATTAAATTATACTATGGCAATTCTGCACTGCCTGATATACTGTACTAGAAGCCTCCATTCTCTATAATGTGGTCTAAAGGAGTTCTCAGGACCCTATGGCTCTTTCTGCCCTGGGCCTTATTTCAAATTATATGCCAGAATAAGGACCTGCTATCGCAATGCTAGTAGAAACTAACAGGCCAGGCCTGATGAAATCTCCACCAACAGGTGGATGGCAGGTTCCTGTTCCAGAATATTATAGAAGCATAGAGTTGGAAGGGACCTCCAGGGGTCATCAAGTCCAACCCCTTGCTCAATGCAGATGGAGATCCAGCCTCTGCTTGAAGACTTCCAGCGAAGAACTCACTACTTCCTGTGGCAACCTATTCCATTGACTGATCACCCTCACTGTCAGGACGTTTTTCCTAATATCTAATCTGTATTGACTCCCTTGAAGTTACATGTTGTTGTTTCTAGTTTTCCCATCTTCTGCACTGTGACAGCCCTTCAGAAACTTGAAGACCGCTATTATGTCTCTCCTCAAGTCTTCTCTTCTGTAGGCTAAACACTCCTAGACTCTTCAACCTTTCCTTGTAGAACATGGTTTCCAGACCACTAACCACTTTGGTAGGCCTCCTTTGGACTTGCTCTAGTTTGTCAATGTTTTGTTGAACTGGGGTGCCCAGAACTGGGCACAGTATTCTAGATAAGGTCTGATGAAGGTAAAGAGGATAATTACCTCTGGTAATCTTGACTCTGGACTCCCCTTGATGCATCCTAGGATACTGTTTGCCTTTTTTGCAGTTGCATCACATTGTTTACTCATGTTCATCCTGTGATCAACCAGTACACCCAGATCCTTTTCACTGTGCTACTACACAGCCAGATTCCTCCCATTCTGTATTCATTTTTATCATTCTTCTTACCAAGATGCAGGACTTCACATTTGTCTCTATTAAATACCATCCTGTTAGTTTCAGCGCACTGTTCAAACTTATCTAGATCTTTCTGAATCCTCTCCGTCCCCTCCCTTGTGTTAGCAACCTCTCCTAGCTTTGTGTCATCTGCAAATTTGATCAGCATCCCTTCAACTCCCTCATCCTGATCATTCATAAAAATGTTGAAAAGCACTTGACTCAAATCTGTCTAACAGTTGTCCTGTCAACCCCATATCTGATCAATTTTTCAATAAGTATGGTATGAGACACTTTGACAAATATTTTGCTGAAGTCAAGATACACTATGTCTATAGCATTTCCCTGATCAACCCATCCAGTGATTTTGTCATAAAAGGATATTAGTCTGGCAGGATCCTGTTTGTTCCAATGCTATTCTGGGAAAACTAGCTGCAGCACTGGATTTTTCAGAATAGCTTTACATAAGGAACATAAGGGAAGCCCTGCTGGATCAGGCCACAGCCCATCTAGTCCAGCACCCCGTTGCACACATTGGCCCATCAAATGCTCATGGGCATCTCAAGCAGAGACAAGGACAAAACTATTCCTGCTCTTGAATCCCAGAAAATGGCTTTAGAAGTGCCCCGCTTCCCCCCACAGCCTGAAAGATGCACCTAGGCATTCATTCTAGTAGCCATTGATACATCTGTCATCCATAAATTTGTCTAACCCTACCTTAAAGCCATCTAGACTGGTAGCTGTTGTCAACTCTTCCGGCAGCAAATTCTATAAGCTGATGACCCTCTGGGTGAAGAAAAATTTCCCCTTGTTGGACCCGACTCTCCTACCCATCAGCTTCACAGAGTGCCCCCTGGTTCTAGTGCTGTGTGATAGAGAAAAGAAATTTTCTCTATCCACCTTTTCTATACCATGTATAATTGTATAGACTTCAACCAGGTCCCATCTTAAACGCCGTCTCTCCAGACTGAAGAGGCCTGGATGCTGCAGCCTGATTTGGTAAGGGAGGTGTTCCAGACCCTTAATCATTCTGGTTGTCCTTTTCTGCACCTTTTCCAGTTCCACAATATCCGTTTTGAGGTGTGGGGACCAGAATTGTACACAATATTCCAAATGTGGCCTCACCATAGATTTATAAAGAGGCAAAATGACATTTGCTGACTTATTTTCTATTCTCTTCCTAATTATTCCCAGCACTGAATTAGCTTTTTTTGCTGCTGCTGCACACTGGGTTGACATCTACATTGAACTGTCCTCCAGAACCCCAGGATCCCTTTCCGGGTGTGTTGCAGAAAGCTCAGACCCCATCAGTTTATAGACCTACTTTGGACTTTTGGCCCCGATGTGCATTACTTTGCACTTGTTAAGATTAAAGCACATTTGCCACTTGGTTGCCCACTCATCCAATGCTAAGAGATCCCTCTGGAGCTCTTGGCAATCTTTTTCGGTTTTTACTACCCTAAATAATTTAGTATCATCAGCAGACTTTGCTATTTTACTAAATACCCCTTCTTCCAGATCACTGATGAATTAAAAAGCATTGGTCCCAACACTGAGCCTTGAGGGACCCCACTTTTTACCTCTTTCCACCCTGAGAATTGGCCATTTATTACTACTCTCTGCTTCCTGCCCTTAAGCCAGTGACAAATCCAGGATAGAACCTGCCATTTTATTCCATGGCTGATGAGTTTACTCAGTAGCCTTTGATGTGGGACTCTGTCAAAAGCCTTCTGAAAGTCCAGATAGACAATATCTACTAGTTCACCTTTATCTACATGTTTATTGACACTCTCAAAGAACTCCAGCAAGTTTGTGAGACATGATTTACCTTTGCAGAAGCCATGCTGGCTTTTGCTCAGCAATGCTTGCTCCTCTATGTGCATACTAATTTTGTCTTTAATGATGGTTTCCATCACCTTACATGGAACCGACGTTAAGCTAACTGGTCTGTAATTGCCTGGATCACCCCTGGATCCTTTTTTGAAGATTGGTGTTACATTTGCTACCCTCCAGTCTTCAGGTACAGAGCCCAATGTTAAGGAAAGATTACATAGTTTTGATAGAAGGCCAGCAATTTTGCATCTGAGTTCCTTAAGGACTCTTGGATTAATACCATTTGGTCCTAGTGACTTGTTAACATTTAGTTTATTAAGACATGCAAGGACCTCCTCCTTAGTTATCTCTGTCCAGTTTAATTCTTCAGAGAAAATACAGGCTCAGCTACTGGCATGTATCCTCTGTCTTCCTCTGTGAATATGGAGGCAAAGAATTCGTTTAGTCTCTCTGCAATCTCCATGTCTTCTTTAATTGCCCCTTTCTGTCCTTTACCATCTAATGGTCCAACTGCTTTCCTGACTGAATTCCTACTTCTGATATACTTATAAAAGTTCTTGTTATTTCTTTTGATGTTTTTAGCAATGTGGTGCTCAAAATCTTTCTTAGCTTTCCTAATGGTCATCTTGCATTTGTGTTGCCAGTGTCTATGCTCCCTCCTGTTCTCTTCATTCAGACAAGCCTTCCATTTCCTAAATGAACTCTTCTTGTTTTTAATAATTTCAGCTACTGCACTTGTGAGCCACATTGGTTTCTTCTTGGACCTAGAAG